>JAPTYQ010000030.1:20769374-20787220 GCA_029814465.1 Ostorhinchus cyanosoma | reverse complement strand
CTCTCCTCTCCTCTCCTCTCCTCTCCTCTCCTCTCCTCTCCTCTCCTCTCCTCTCCTCTCCTCTCCTCTCCTCTTACCTCTTCTCAGATGTTTTTTCTTGGTTTTGCGGCGCATGCCATTGATTCCAGGTACAGGCTTCATGTCACTCTTGTTGATGGGTGGGGGGTGCAGTATAGGCTTGGGGGCTCGGGTCAGGCAGACTGGTAAACCTGCAGCGCACATCAGGATACCTGTCATACCTGATGCATATATACAACACACACAATCACACAAACAAACAAATACACACACAGAAAAGTGGAAAAAGCAATCAATAAGAATCCCTTTAATCATCTTGTAACATCAGCACCATATAAGTTGTTCCAAACAGCTGCAGAGCAGATGTGGCCTTACCTGCTAATGCTGGGTGCACTGGACCAGATCCAGTCAGGTTCTTTACTGGGAGAGCAGGAACCCTACAAGAGAAATGAAAGACTGTGATGAGCGTCTACATCCATAGTTTGAAATCTAGCATCAGCATCACAGAAAGCACCTTGAATTTATCTGTTCTTTTTGTGGTCAGACTAACTCCTCCAGACATCAGCGTAATCAGTTTATCTTTAATTCATCTCTCAGCCTTCGTCGCTCTTCTTCTTTTTTTAAAATAAGTACTTTTCCTCTTCTTAAAATAGACATGTGACCTGTGGTGGAATGTAATTGTGTCCATTTTACTGAACCACAATACCTGACTTTACTTTGGAATTTCCATTTTATACAACTTTACGGTTCTCATCTACTTCATCTCAGAGGAAAATATTGCAGCTCTATTGTATTTGTTTGACAGCATTAGTTATTTCTTTCTCCATTTCCTCTAAACCTGTATTCTGAAATGTGTTGATGTTCAGAGTTTGTGAAAAACTGAAGATTTCTTTATAGGTTGAGGAAATTCTCCACCTTTTAAGTTTTTCTGAGCTCATGAAAACTTAACTTTTTATAGATATGTCATCCTCACAGAGCAGTGGTGCTGCAAACATTATGATTTTAGAAAATATGATGCATTGACATAACAGTATATAAGTATCAAATGTGTTGAGTAAAATGTAACAAACACATTAATGTAGCAGTAAAATAAATCCAAAAACATCATATTAAAAGCACTGACAGGAACCATTTACTGCACAATCATCACTTTTCTTTAAATATACATATATACATTTTTCTTATTAAACATACTTTGGCACAACTTTTACTTGAATTAGAATATTCTCAGTCTGAATACTTCTTCCACTACTGCATATGACCTCTAAAATAGACAATAAAATACTCTTCTTTTTGCATCACTGCTTATTACACCACAAGTGAGAAAACTGAGAACAGCAGCCAGTTCTTCTCTCTATGAGATGAAAAACACTGGAGATAAAATGTCACATGTGCTTCACCACAGAGACAGAGACAACTGCAATGGGATGAGACAGCCTGACTCATGTACAAAGCAGTGCAGCAGAGCCTGATTCAGAATGACATTTGGAGAGGCTGGAGTTCATGGCAAACACAGACGACAAAGACAGTTGACTTGCGCACTCTTCAAGATCTGTGGAGCAGAGCGGACAAAAGCACTCGGGGCATTAATATGAGCATACAAGTCTGAAAGTCTGTTTTTAGAGGACCATAGCTTCTACTCCACCAACATCCCACGGCTGGGGTAACAACAAAAACGAGCTAAAGGACAAGGAAGGACTGTTTGATGCACATCCAAGTTTCTCCCAAAAATTCATGAAAACAAAACTTTGTAACAGGATATATATATGTGATTTTTGGTTTTACTGTGGCGTAACACAGAGCTAAGCTAACAGAGCTATAATGTAAACTATCAGCTGATGCAGAACGTGAAGGTGATAAGATATAGTGTTATTTTGAGTGATTACAAAAATAAGTGGCTTTGATTTTTTATTTGGAGATAAATAGTTGATAATATCATAATACAGAGGTGTGATCTTTAAACTTTATTCATTGATTCATTGATACAGTCTGTGGATACATAGTGTTGATTCGTTGGTTGTTTTTGTAGTCATAAATGTGTTCTGGTGTGTGACTTCCCTCGGCTGTTGATAGTTCAGACCATGAATACCACATCCTTTCCATAAACTAAATAAATGTTATGAAATGATCTACTTAAAGATTAAAAAAAAAAACTGAACTACTAGTTACGCCACTAAAAATGTAAAGGTACTGCAACTTAATCAGTGCAATGTCTATATATTTTAACAAATATAATACATTTAAACCAACTGTGTACAGTAATGTTAATGTTCTAAGATGATTTAAAAGAAAAATACTGTTGTTATATTCTACTTTAAAGAACACATATGGATTTAACCCCCTAAGATACTCACATTTTCATTTCTAACTCTAATATTTTTTCTCTTGTAACTGATAACATTTATTTAGTGATTGAATTTTCTTTATTGCACATATACATCTGAATCTGGTCTCGAATTGAGGGACTAAAGGTTTTGGTCCAGCAGTTTCCAGGCGTTTCACAAATCCACATCAAGACACTGTTTTGATATTAGCAAGAGCCTCTGTTCTCGTGCAACAGCAGAAAGGATGTGAGTCCTGGCTGAGGCCGATGTGTCCAATCTCATCTCTGTGGAAGGGAATACAGATACACTGTTTCTCACACTAATGGGCCAAATACCAGGCTCAGGGTGGGACCAGCTGAATCCTGTTGTGTGAATCTGAATGGCTCAGTGAGGGAGAAAAATAGTGCGCGGTGACACATAAATAAAAAAAAAAAAAGAAAGCTTATCCTGTTTCACTTCTCAAGAAAAAATACTGAATTCAGATTTATGAAACCATGAAATGTCACACTTTGATTCATGCAAAGATTACAGTAAGTGATTTCACACTTTTAACCAAAGTGCAGGAGGCATTAAAAGGTGAATCCCGCTGCTACAGTCTTTGCTTGTAACAAAAACCAGTCAGTCAATACTTCGTGTCTACCCATCACGGACTGAAACCAAGAGGTTGAGTCAGAGGTTGGCTGCTTTTCCGTCCGTCTGGATGATGAGGTAGTCTTTGTTTTCACTAGTAGCAAAAAGTGAGAGCCAGAGGAAGTGAAGCAAAGAATAAAGTGTACTGGGAAACTCATTAGCTTAAGTAAAAAATTAGAATGCATGTAATAGCAGGGTTTCTCTCCATTTAAACATGCACTTAGGCACAAAGAACTAAGTAACTGAAGACGCCTCCTTTCTGGAGTAAGTGTTTAATTTAGGCTCTTCACAGAGAGCACAAATAATTTTCATTAGGAACAGAAATGCGACGACATGCCATGAGAGCCCTTAAGACCAATTCATCAAATATAAAAAACTGCACAATAATATGACCATACAGAGGATCTGTCAAGGATGTGTAATGTAACATTAATTAAAAGTCCTCTTCATCTTTATTGCTTTACATTTTCCAAACCTAGCAGGAAACTCACTATCAAGCCAGAGAGCATTGCATAATAAATATGTGATGTTGATGAAACAGCTGCACACTGTGATTCCACAACCACCAAAAACAGCCAGGAGCACAAGTGATGATCATTATCTGCTAGATTACTGGATAAGAAGTGAGCTAACACACTCACTGTATCCACTTTGTGTCTCAACAAATAGATCCACATCTTGCATTGTGCTGCACCATATATTTTTGCACATTTGTGATGCCCTGCAGGAATCTTTCTTGTGTTAGGTGTTTTTAACCTGCCGCCTGTGTGCAGCTGCCACCTTCATCACACTGTGCACCCTGCTAAGCTCTTTTCTCATGACTTGTTTTTGTAGAAGTGAGCACCTCTGTGGCCACTGACCCTGTCTGTCCTAGCTGCGCCTTAAGCACTGGGGTGTATGACACATGCCACCTCCTCACACTCTGCCGACAATCGCTAATGCAGAATAACACGCAGCGCTTAACTGTTGCCTACCCTCTTTTTCCTTTATTACAAAAAAAAATAAAAAATAAAAAAAAAATCAGTGACTCACTGGAGTTGCAATAATTCAATATGGAAAATATCTGATGATTCTGAACAAAATCTCACATTGCCTTTACTCAGATCTTGTCAGTAATTTTATCTCATTGTTAGTGTAAACAATCAGAGTCCCTTCCCCTTTCCACCGCCACACTGCTGCTCCAGCATTCCACTTCTGACGAGATAGATCCACTGAACCAGTCTGAACCTAGTCACCTCTGCATTTCTTTCGCCCTGCCAACTCTCATTTTTCTCTTCCTCTTGACCTGCATTCACTTCGCTCCCCTCTGTCCGTCTTGTCTAGAGCTGACAGCAGAAGTGAAAGAAATATTCAGGTCTTTTACTTAACTAAAAGTACTTGTATCACAGTCTGAAATAACTCCAAAAATATATGTTTTGCATTCCAAACTTTAGGTGGAAAATTACAATCTGAAAAGTAACTAAAGATGTCTGACAATTAAGTGGAGCAAAAAGAACAAATTTGACCCTGAAATGTGATGAAGTAAAGTAGAATAAAATGGAAATACTCATAGTGAGTACTTCTTACATTGCAATTAAAGTAGCAATATGTAGTATTTATACTTTCAAATATCAAAAAATGACCTAAACTGATCCAAAATCATGCCAAACACATGAGTGTATTGGATTATAGAGATATGAGGGGGCTTCAAAAAGTTGGTGGAAAAAGGACAGCTGGAAAAAACTGCTGAAGTTATGATGTTTATTTTTCAACAAATGCTCCATCGAGGTTAATACACTTCTGCAAACATTGACACCAGCCTTTAAGTCCATCTGTGTAAAACTCAGGGTCATTCATTTTATACCATGTCAAAGCTATGTTCTTTTTCCAGGAACTTTTTGAAGCCCCTTGTATTTACCTCTACAGATCTTTGGATTTATGTGACCACTAGAGGGAGTCGTGAGTCACTCTACTGACTTTTATGGCACATTTTTACTATGTGGTACCGGCTCAACTCGACTCGCCTTTTTGTGTTTCCATTACGTAAAATAACCTGGAATCTGGCACCCAGTACTACTTTTCTAGTACTTGCTTGGTTGAGGTTCCAAAATGGGTGAAGTATAGTAAACTGTGACATGTAAACACTGCAGACCACTGATTAATCAAAGAGTTGTCTCTGCATCATTACATCATCACGGCACAAGGATGTGTCCAAACCCGAAACCAAACAGGGTCCATTTAAAATGAAATTCACTTTAACATCTACACACATTCATTCTATGGTTCACTCAAGTATTTTTCAAATGCTCTAATTTCTGACCCTAAAAGCTGGCAATTAAGTGCTACATCTAGTCCTTCATACCTCTCCTATTAACCCCACATTAATTACAGCCCTGTCAGGTCAGGCCATGAGGGTCAACGTCCCTCTTCTGTTTTCTGCTCAGTACCGTCCCTCCAATCCTGAGGGAAGCTCCAGTCCGCCTTGAGGAATTAATCAGACTGAGAACGATGTGATTCCCCAAATAGAGAGCCCACATTAGGCCTAGTTAGGAAAGTGCTGATGGAGGACTAATATCTCCTCATCTGTTTATTATGCACCATAAAGACAGTGAGAGGGGGTTGCAGGGAGAGAACTCCAGGAGAGCTTAATTGCATATTGATGTGAGTAGTGGGAGGCAGAGGCAAGCCCAACCCCCTGCAACAGTAAAGGGGGAATACGACACTTTACAATGCACCTGAATTACCCTGAGAATAAGCAATAATCACACCGAGACATTTCCAAATTTCATCAGTTTGGTCCAGATGAGCCCTCATGATTTATTCATTAATTTTGATATTAATTGTGTCTTATTGGGAGCACCAGAGCACAGCAGCGAGGCAGCCCACAGAGGGATAATGATCTCTGCACTCGACACACAGCCCTCCAGTCAAAACTCAGATGAGCTGTCTTAACAGAAGGAAACTGGAGCTCTACAACTCAGCCAACAGCAGTACGTATGTGCAGCTGTGACACTTTCATCTGAAGAACACCACATTTTTTTCCTCCTTCACTCTTATCTCTCACCTGTCTTCTTACATTTTGGCTTCGCACAGAAAGCAGCGATTCTGTCTGAAGACATGTAGCGTTAAATACTGACATGCACAGGGTGAGAGCACAAGAGGAAGTGGTTTGACTGACAGCAAGCACCTGAAAAAAAAAAAAAAAAAAAAAATCCCCAGAGATCTTGTGAAATCCTGTTCATTCCAGCACAAAATATGTCACGAAGATGTATTGTTCAACTCAATGAAAACTTAAAACTTCGATTCTTATAAATAACTATAACCACAAATTCAGCCAACATATAGATTATATATGATAATAAGTATAAGTTTCTTTTTCTTTTTTTTTTTTTACATAATCTGATACCAGAAAACGTATCTGCCTATGTTATATATTCGTGATGTTCAAAGATACATTATTTGGGCTCTAACTACAATGATGTTCATCCATCTGTACATTCACAGTTTTATAAATAGATAGAGATGAGATTACTATAAGCCTGTTCCTGTGGGGGGATTTTGTAAAGTCAGTATTTACGAGCAGCAAATGTATGTCAGTCTGTGGTTTTTCCTCAAGACTTTCAATCATAAACCGCAGTTTGTGAAGCTCTTAGCACGCTAAATGTACAGTTGTTGTAATGTGGAGATACTGTTGGTGCATCCATTGGTTAATATGATAAAATGATGTGTTGACTCAAACCAGCAGATGGTGCCACTTCTAATAGTTGTGCACAAGTGCAGAAGTGTTAAGCACAGTTTGAGCACACCCCCCCCAAACACACAGACCACAACCAACTGTTTCAGGCAACAAAGAGAGGATCAATACAATATTTGAGCCTTCATTGTTGGTGATTCTGAGAAAATAAGAACAAACTGTGCTCCAATGATATGTGAATACTTAATCAATTCTCTGCAAGATTTCTGTCAAAACATTTGTACTGCCACCTCCAGAGCCTACAGTCGGACCTGTAGTCATACCTGGTGTGGCTGTTTGTGTATGTAAAGCAGCAGCATTAAGTCATATAAACAAGCGACAACATGCCGAATACTTTCCTCGTACCAAACACCAGTTATATTAGGGCGTGGGCGTGTGAAAACCTGATCTGATGTTTTACATTCTGTGTGGGTTCCTCTGTTATCTGTCTGAAGCATGCTTGTGGGAACGCGCAAGGAAGTTTACACCTTAGTTTGTGTGTGTGCGTGCATGTGTGAGTGTGTGTTTGTGTTTGCAAGCTCTCAAGTCCTGCTGTGCGCATGTTAACCACAGTCATCCTGTATGTCGAGCCACTCGCCTGGGAACCGATGTACTGTGCTTCACCCCGTCTCTTCCTCTTTCACTCTCGCTCTCTGTCTCTACAAAACCCCATATGCTGTGAGGTGAAAGGGTCACATTTCATCCACACTCACACCTGAGCTTTCACTGAATTCCTAAAATACAGAAAATCACCTTCTTCAAAAGGTCATTGTGTGATGTCTTTTACTTAAAACTTTGCACAAAAAGATGCATGATTTCTCCACCTGCTCAGTGGCTGAAACAAGGTCATGGCCTGCTATGATGAGCACAAACCTTATACGTTTTCCTCTCAGGGACATGGAAATAGGCCACAGAAAGTGGAAGCATGTGCCTGGGTGAAGGACAGTATTATTCAAACATGCAGTAAGTGTGTCTCTCCCTATGAGCAGCGAGAACAAAATGGAATCAAATTAGATCAGGAGAGAGTTTATTTTAGTAAAGAAAGCAGGATAGGGAGTAAAGTATCGGTTACAACGCTAGACACACTTTTTTTCCTTAGTTCCTTTCGCTGAATCGCTCTGAGGTCAGAGCGCTCTGCTGAAGCTCCCATTTTTCCTTGATCCATTATTCATTCTTCCCCAGTGGAGCTCTGCCTCCATGGTAAATGGTTTCCACAGTTACACCAGAGCCAGTTCCACGTTTGACCATACACACATGACCACATCATGAAACAAAGATTCAAACGCTGGCACACAAATGCAGATTGTCCACACGCAGCATCAGACTCTTTCACATCCAGTGACACGACAACTACAGCCTAGTGTGATAGTAACAAATTAGTTCAAAGCAGAAGCAACTGAATGATCTAGAAGAGCTGCAGTATTTCACGCCTATCGGGGCCAACATAAGCTCATTATCGAGCAGTAACCATGGCAGACACACATATATGGGAGACACAGGCTCTTCCTAAGTAAAGTCAAACAAAAAAGACACAGCAGCTGGACCCTGAGTCACAAAAAAAATCACCAAAATGATTAAAAGAGGTACAGAGAATGCCGGAGTACAATACAGCTGATCCATGCAGAAGGACACACAGTAAAGCAGACAAACAGAGACAGATTGTTCTTTTCATATCCTCCCATTGTCTTTGAAGAACTGGAACTACAACCAAATCTGAGCTTCATGCTTGCACTATAACAAGTAACAGGCGGCTGTAGACTTCAGAAAATGGAAATGAAAGAATAGGGGAATAAATGATAGTGCTTGTAAACATCATTACCCTGGTGGGATGGCTCCTCTGGCAGTGCCCATGGAAATGCGCTGGGTGCCCGGTCGGTTCAGGTTGTTCTGTCCGTTGATGGTGAGAGCATGGTGGCCATGGGCGGATGAAAGCGATGGCATCACGGGGGAACAGGGGAAGTTGGCATTGGACAGGGGTAACTGCACCTGTTCAGCTTTGGCTTGTCCACCTCCCACACTTATGTTATTGTTGTTGGTGCCGGAGGAGGCGGATGTGGGGGACCAGAGGGAGGTACCGGCAAAGGTGTTGCTTTGCCGCACTACAGTAAGGGTTCCTGTGGCGCCTGGGTTGCCTGCTTGGCCTCCGTAGAGTTTACGCCGCTGAGAGGCCAGGATGGCATTAGAGGCCGCTCTCGTACTGTTGACCAGGATGCATTGCTGGCAGGAGCAGGGTTGGCCCGAGCTGGCTCCTACAGGCCAGGACTGGGACTTGGGGATGGAACCCATGATAAGAGGGTACGCCAAATCCATGCGTCTCCGGAGGCGTCGCTTGCGTTGGCTCTGCCGGTTGGTCTGAGACATGCTGTTAAAGTCGATGAGGTAGCAGAAGCCCAGAGAGGTCAGGTCCAACCAGGGGTGCTGCTTCTCATAAGCATTTTGGATGGTCACGCAAATCTCCATGTCATACGGCGTCCACGAACCGTTATCGTTCTCCCACTCCCACACCACGCCTTTCCCCGGGGCTGACGAAGGCTCATAGAAGTTTCTTTGGACAGGTCTCATGGTCCCTGGAAATGAAGGACAGAATAAATGTTAATGTGGTCTGGGATTCTGGTTCTGTCTGTATATAGCTTGGTTCAGCTTTTTTTCTGTAAAGTTGGCTTTTCAGCAATATTTAGGCGTCTAATGTAAACAATTTGCTGTGGTCAGTTAGACTGTGAATGTCTAAGTGAGGCCAGCAGCCAAAAAATAAATGAACTCTGAGGCTCAGGAAAAAGCTAGTGAGTAGATCATGAATTTGGATTGTTTTATCACTACTGTTAAAAATGCAGCAGCTTAATGTCAGTATTGCTTTTTTAAAACTAATGGTGAATCCCAGACAGAACTGTAATTAATAGATATTTATTAAAGCTGCAGTGGAATTAAATTACAAGAAAATATTCACATTTTGAGAGAACACAACCCCCTGCAGCTTTCTGTCCTATAAATAGACTGTATCAACTGAATAAAAACATCTATTTTATTCACCTTTTTGAGAAGATCTGTGATTGGTTTAATTCTCCTGTCAGAATGTACATCTTCTAAAACTTGGAAACTAAACCAAGAGGAGATACAGAAGGTCTAGTTTCCCCCGAGACCATAAGAAACACAATAAGCTGAAAGGTTTGGGCAATGATGCTAAGAAAATATGCTGTAGCTTTAATTGATCTGCACATGGGCAGAAAATTAGTTTAGTTGAAATGAATTCAAAGTTAATTGGTAAACTACCAAATATTTTCTGGGTTAATTTATACAAATCAGAAATTGCATCCTGCTCACAAACCCATAACGTTACAGTATATCTACATAAATGGTTTGTGACGCGAGTGTGACGTTATGCTTGACATTTAATGACACTAATGAATACACGTGCAAATGATTAAGAAAACCCATCAACAGATAAATCACTGATGACATGCACTTGAGGCTAGATGCACTTTCAGACTTGATTCAGTTTTAGGCTCATTAACGACACTGTTGACACAGCAACCTGACCGACTGAGAGGGAGACGGCACAACACTTCACTACCTGCCTGAGGAGATGTGATTAGAAAGTGTAGTGTTCAGCCTGTGAGTTCGAGTTAGTTTACACAAAAATCTGATTCTGCTCAGGAAAATAAGCCTTGATGATGTGATGTACGTTAGTATTATTCATTTTGTGTGTGTAATAACTATATAGTCCTTAACACTGATAACCACAACTATTGGACTTAGGCTTGTTTTACATGTTTACCTGTGTTTGTATCACATTGTCTCCATAAAAAATAATACCAATAAGTCTGAGAAAAGCTGACAGGCCAAATGGTGTGAATAAGGGTGTGTGATAAGCTGATACATCATGTGATGACAGAGCGCACAGACCCGGTCCGAGTCATCTTTCTCTCTCTCTCTCCTTCCTTTTTCCAATGGAAAATGGTCAAACAAGCTCCACTATCTACTTTTCTTCCCAGTTCAAAAAAACACTCAGGAATCAATAGGAGAATTTGATCTCAAATGGGCCGGAGCAGTAAAACAATAGCGTGATAGCCTGTAAATAATGACAACTCCAATTTTTCTCTTTGTTTTAGTGCAAATAACATTAAATTATGAAAATATTTACAATTAGAAACTATTCAAACAAAAAAAAGATGCGAATAACCTGAATAAACTGAAATTAGTTAAGTGCATTACAGATTGGATCTACAAAGGCACAAAACATTTAACAACAGGCATAATATTATTAAAACTGCACTTAAAATTTTCTTTTCAGGTTCATATTTGTTCAGGTTATTCACATCTTACTGTTAAAGGGTAGTTTGTATGTAAATGCAAATATTTTCTGAATTTAATTTAATTTTTTACACTAAAACACAGAAAAAAATGTGGAATTGTCATTATTTATAAACACAATGTAATATTATTTTTCCCACATTAAACGTCATTATTTAGAGGTTATTATTCTATTATTTTTGTTGAGATCACATTGTTCTGTATGTGTAAAATGAACTAAAATGAGTTCAACATTCTTGACTGTTGACATCTTCAGTGTTGTTTTTGCACTTTCCAAATTCCTCCCATGGGCCTGACTGAACCTTTGGTGGGCTGGTTTCGGCCCCCGGGATGCATGTTTATCACCCCTGCTGTAGGGTCATTGCAAAGTTAATGTAGAGACAAACACCTGTTCACATTTACACCTAAGGACAAGACTATTTAATCGACTGTAGTGCATGTTTTTGGATTTCAGGAGGAAGCTGGAGTACCCCTGACAGAACCAGTGTAGATACTGGGAAAACATACAAACTCCACCAATATTTTTGTCATTTGAGTGCTGTGTGTTCTACCATTCAGCACAAGTGCAAGCAGAAAGTTTGCATCAAGGCCACACAAATAAAAAAAAAAACACAGAGGAGAGAGACACAGATTGGGGAAATTCTGAAAAGGAAATAACTTGCAAAAATCAATAAAAAAAGTAATCTAATGTGATGAAGTATGGCAAGGCAAAGGTCTATCATTTTGTATTGCATACTACTTATACTGTCATGTAAGATTTAGGTTTAATCTCCCACCCCTAGTGTGAATAAATATATCATCCACCATCTATAGGTCAAATGTTCGCATGCTGACTGTCAATGAACAGCATGTATGTAAATAACATTTCATATTCATTGCTTGTTGGGCAGACATTTGCCATGCGTTTATTGCACATGTTCGGACCGTGATGTTGATGAAAATCTGATTTATAAGTCGCAGGTATGACTCTCACCTTGAGAAGTGTGTGTCAAACCACATCCATGGCATTTGGGAATTCAGACATCCTACCTACAGTTCCCTACTGCCAGTCTGCTCTCTATTACACTGTACTGCAACAGGAAGGAGGGCGGGGGGGGGTAGACTCTGTAACTTTGTACCACTGCTGATGGCCACTCAGCTCCCGCCTCCATTATAACACAATTACTGTAGTCACATGGGAAATCAGGACACCTTAGCCTATCCATCTCTCAGCCGCATGTCAGTAGGAGTATCTGAGCATTTCGGTGAGGACTGTCAGAGCCTCCCTTCCCCACCTAATTTAACGGGCAAATGCACATTTTTCTGCCAGGGGAGGACAAGGGTGATAATGGAGGGAGGGGAGTATGTAGAGAGAATGAATGGGCATGGGAATGAGTAGGGGGCGGCGTAGGTAGCCGTAACCCCTCATCCCTCAGCCCGGTGCTGCTCTGGAGAATAAAACACATCAGCAGAATCAGCAAGTCTGACCTTGAGTCTCTGCTGCAGATTGCTGCTAAAGGACTTGGCTTGACGGCTAATTTCATTTGGTGCTGCTGAGAACCAGACACACACACACACACACACACACACACACACACACACACACACACACACACACACACACACACACACAGGCTGCTCAGTGAACCAGCTGACTCTGTCTCTCACGTCTTTAGTCGTTCAGCCATGCACCATTCTGCCAGTTGCATCCATGGCTGCTCACACCTTGCTTATCTCTAAGTTTTCAAGTGAGAAAATAATAATAATTGTAAATGAATGGACTTTGGAAACACAACGGACACAAGGTCAATAATTTCCAGTAATTTCACAGTGGGAAGCCGAGTGTTTGGAGTCCCACGTCTCACCCTTTTATCACTGAGGCTCCAGAGGGATGCATTAGATCCAACACTTTCAGGCTGGCTGCGTGTTCTTGGCCCGATCGATAGTGCCACACAGTCTTACTCAGTGGTAACTTTAACACAACCTTCATAAATGTTTTAACATGTGGAGATGTTTTATTCCCCCCGCATCAATTTAAACGTCTCAACTTCGCTGAAGAAGATAAACAGTGCATCTTCTATTAGTCCTGTTAATTGTCCATGATGGCTCGGTTGGATCCTGGTACGTGTGATGTTCTCGGCCCAAAGATTTTCTATAAACAGTTCAGTGGACTCTGAGGGATGGGCGTTTAGCCGGCAGATTTCTTCAGTGTAATTAACCTACATAGAAGCTAACTCAGCATTTATTTTACATACACGCTAAGAGGGAAAGTGAATGCTCTGTCACATATTTCAACACACAACCTCCCTGACCTTTATCACTTCTATACTTTATATACTTATCATATTGTTAAAGATGATTCTGGATTTTAACAACATGGTACTTCTTTTGATAGATTCACCCATAAATTGTATCTGTTACAATAATATTTTAGCTCCTTAAGCGCTGCCTGACCCGTAAGAACATGGCGGTAAAGTACAGCAAATAAAATAAATGATGTACAGGACATAGACAATAAAAGAAAATAAAAGGACCAGAATCTAGTGTTTGTTTAGTTTGTTAATAACCATGATTTTACTTGGAAGTGAAATAAAAAATCAAGCAAAAGTATGTCCAGCAGCACTAGAGGCATCTGGTTAATTAATATAGCTTTTATTTATATATTTATTTTTCTTTAAATAAATGTGCTTTAATATGCCTGGTCTGAAAAGGATGTAGCTTTGTTAAATGTACTTCTACTGATTCTACTTTCATCTAATTTTTCCATGCACAAAGGCATGAACATTTATTTATTTATTTACTTTTATCAAATCATAAGTAGTCTAGTAATTCAATGTACTGTAAAAGGTGCTTATTCTTTTCTGTGTTAATATATGAATGGAAATACCAACACTGTACATCACATATATGGTATTTCTTTTGAATATGACATAAAGGCTGTGAACTGAATCTATTTACACTGATGTTCTGGTAAATGTATGTGACCACTAGAGGCAGTAGTGAGTCGCACTGTCGGTCTCCCATGGTGACAAAAACTAACACCACGGGGCCTTTGACCAAAGTGTCAGAAAGTGACCAGATGGGATGAAAACCACTAAGAAACAACTTTTAGAATCAAAGAAAATGACAAAGTGACAAAAGTTCAAAACACTGTTGTTATTTTCACCAACAGACACAGATCTAGAAGAAAAGAAAGGAGTTTGTTGCTGAAATCGCAGCATTTTTTCTACACGGTTGAGTTTGATTTGGAAGCTTATTAAGATTTAATGGTGTTATGTGATGATATGTTTGCAAATTTTATTTTTTTTTTGTTGATTTTGGGGTGGCACAGTGGTGTGGTGGGTAGCATTTCATCCTCACATCTAGAAAATTCGGGGTTTGATTCTTTGCGAGTGTGGAGTCTTTCAGTATTGAGCTGACCTTCTCAGTAAGGTTTCCTCAGGACTTCTGAAGATCTGGAGTTGATCCCTGTGCACCTTATTGGCAGCTCATAGCTCCAGATATACTATGTGCTAATGCTGTGTGTGTATTAGGATGGACAAAATATAGAAACTGAATTTGTGATTGTAAAAAAAATAAAAAATGTTATCTTTGATGAATGGATCAGAATAAACTATGAGGGTTCTGGCCTTGTTTGGATGATTCCAGATGTTGACAATACAAACCATACAGATTTGTATTTTCACTGTGGCTGTTTTCTGTCTAAAAACAGAGCTATGCTAACAGATCTATATTGGATGAAAACAGTACGAGAAGATTATAAGACACAGTATTATTTAGACCGACTGTCAAAACAACTTGATATGAGTTTGCAGATGTGTGTAAACAATGAGCTTCAGACTTAATTCGGTGCCTGTTAGAGTCTGTGGAGACTTCGCACTGATTCCTTGGTGGGTGTGGTAGCCAAAAAAATCATCCGTGTATAAATAAACTTGACACTGATTCTTGCCTCTATTTCTTTTTTTATGTAAAAATATGCATTAGTGAATTCTAAACATTTGCTCTCTCATGCAGATGCGTACAGTTTTAATCGCAGACCGTGTGAGGTCAGAAGTTTATATGTCACACATGAGTCGTGGGGGAAGTTTTGTTCACAACTTTCAGCCCGCTCACTGACACTCATCATCGTAATTTACGGTTAAAACATGCCTGTGTCAAAAAGCTGGGTCTGGGTTGTTGATGTTCTCCATGTGACCCTTACAGCTCTTCCTGACAGGAAACGAAGCGAGAGTGGCCACTTCCTGTTCAACCCAGTGTATTTGGCAGCCATCTTTCCCATCCGCCTCTCGTATCCCTTGTCCTCCCTTCCCATGATGTCCTCCAGCTGTCCTTACCCGACACCACTGTGGTTCCCCTCGGGTGAGCTGTAGCGATGTGATGTATTGCCACATCAGGTCTCTCAGTGGGACTCTAACCCCACTGCCACGCGAGGCCAGGTGGGTTCAGGGTGAGCTTGGCCGCACATTCACATCTTCGCTGAGGGGGAAACTTCCTGCAGTGTGTGCACCGTATGAAGCCATGCCAGTCTTGTTCTTTAATAGGTCTATTTTCCTCCAGAAGTAAAGTCTGCATCACTCTTTAAATTGAAGGACATGCAACATTAAAGTCCAACAACCTGGGATTCCTTCAGGGAACAAACCTCGACAAGTCATACTTTGTAGCTTTTCCTTTGGTTGATGCTTTCATCAGAAGTGAAGCAAATATGGCCTGGAGATGTAATTAGAACTTCAAAACAGTCATTCAGACTTCTTAAACATATCATTAATTTTGCATGTATGAAATCCAAAAAGTGATTTACATTTGCTTCATTTAATTAGTCAATTAATTCAGAGGAAAAAGACCAAAGTGAAACTGTGGCTTTGACATTGAGGGACCTGATCTACTTCTTTTATGATAATCTCAGGAGTGAACCAGCACAATGAGCATTAAATTTAATCTGAATATGTCATGTGGGTTAGTGTGTTTCTTTTACACTAAGAGCTATACAGTACAGACAGACTGATAATCAGACACTGCACTCAACATTCAGCTTTTCAGAATCATCATTAACCCATTTTTTAATCCAACATCCAGTAAAAATATTCACCAGAAATGAGTGTTTTAAAGCAGCGTATGATCAACAATTTTTCATCAAATCTGTAAAACCCAGGTGAAAGCCTAAATATCAAGTCTTTCCATGAATCCCTTCCCTAACGGTGAACAACTTCAAAATGTACTCCACCACCAGCCGTCTGTTTGTTTACATGCCGAACCGAAACCAAACCATCACTCTCGCCTTTTCGGAATTCCACGTAACCGCAGCAGCAAGAACCAATGAATCAGTTTCCGTGTTTGTTGCTGCTGCGGCCGTACTGTGGAATTCCAATTCCCACAATGCACTTCGCAACAAAATTTCTGAAAAGTCCCCAGTGACATATGAGTTTGGTAAGTAAACAAACGGACTGCTTGTGATGAAGTACACTTTGAAGTTATTCACCGTGAGGGGTGCATAATCACAGACAGACTAATGGAGTCCTGATACTGAGGCTATCGCTCAGATTTGACAGAATTGATGAAAAATTGGTGGCAAACATCATATGCTGCTTCAAAGAAAACTGTACTTAATAGTGATGCTAACCTGGAGCATCCTACTGCACCAGCAAATGTAATAAGAAAATTCTAGTTTTGGGATGGATTGATTTTATTGTGTGAACTAGTATCACTGTACCAAGTATCAATTACTTATCTTAATGATTTTGTCATTGTTAGACTTGTTTTAATATGATACTAATTGTGCATGAACTAAATCAAATCATGTTAGTTTTTTTACTGTTGGTTATTGTCAATGATCAAAAGTTTGAATGTCTAGTTTTGTTTTTGTGATATTTATTGGTGCATGAACTGAATATTACTCTTAAATTTTCTCATTTATCATCAGTTGCTATCAACAATATTTGAGTGTTTTGCTTATTTTTTGTGTGAATCCTTGAAAAAAATGTTTGTTACTGTGGTAGGAACTAATGGGGAATCCGAAACAAATAAGTAAATGAATAAAATAGTTGAATTGAAAATGTGCTCATTTGCAATAACTGGCAACCAATGTCCTGTTCACAGACTGGTCACATGAATAGACTATATAAGACATAGGTGGAACTGATGCCGACTGCTGTTTTCTGAAGTGGCTTTTGAAGGCAGGACTTAGAGTTTTGACCTTTTCCATGTTGACTCTTTGGATAAGTGATGATTTTTTGGCAGATCTGGCTGAGACTTAAGGGTTGATGGGACACTAATGATAAATGCTTGCTCACTTAGTATAACTTATTAACCATAACTACAGTCAAACTGTCTGGAAGAAAAATAAATTATTCAATAAACAAAGCTCTGAAAGCCCTATAATAGATCAATGATTTAAAGATGAAGACTTACTAATAGAAAGGCCAAATAACACAAATGAGACCAGAAAACATCACTGTGTTAAGTTTTTCATTGGAAGTCTGGAGTCAGTGGTTTTATACTTTAAGATACATCTGCATTGACTTTATTTTGTAGGCGTCCTTGTCTGTTGTCAAGAGTAATAATATATTACAACGAACAGCCTCCACGGTGGAGTGTTTTAAGTCTCGTTTTAAGACCCATTTTTACACTCTGGCTTTTAACTCCGCGTGAGTTGTGTGGTCCTCTGTGCCTTTCATTGATTTTATTACTTTTAGCTATTTAATTTTATTGCTTTTTTTTTTTAGCATTGTTGTAGTTTTATGTATTTATGTATTTATTGTGCTGCACTTTGGAAACACTCTTGTTCTTTAAATGTGTTTTATAAATAAAGTGGATTGGATTGGATATATTAACACTGAAATGAGAAAAATACATCTATTTCCTAGTACTTATTATTTACA
>JAPTYQ010000030.1:20742745-20754752 GCA_029814465.1 Ostorhinchus cyanosoma | reverse complement strand
AATTGGCTTTGTACATTTATTTCAGCTTTTCTATGTGCAATGTTTATTTTCAAAGCCGAAAATTACAAACAGAGATGTACTTATGTGTTCCAGTGTTCTCTGTCTTCACTAAGGGTATTGTATGTGTATTATTAACTACAGTTAGGCAAAACTATACCAGTCGCGTAAAAATACAATTAAATTGCTGTTTCTATTTGCTATATTTTGTAGATAAATTGACTGGTGGGATAATCAACAAAGGGTAGATTAAGTTGGGATTGATAGAGACCATCAGGAGGGCTCAGATTGGAAACTTCACAGTAACAAGACAAAAAGCAGTGCGCCTCTGTGTGAGAGTGAAAGAACAGGGATTTGTGCACAGCCGAGGGTCTTTCCAATGTTATTATCCCCCCCTCCTCCCTGACTGTCACTTTCCATCAGGAAAACGCTCCACCTCTCCCTCTGTTCCTCTTCTCTCCTCACCTCTGTCAGCCCCCCCTCCTCCGATCCCTTTCCTGTCTCCATCCAAGTGGAATTCAGCCAGCTGGTTCTGGCTACAGTGGACCCCTGAGTACACCTTAGCCCTGCTTCGGTTCTGTTAAAGACCTTCTCTGATTAATTATGCTAATTACAAAAAGCTTTACGAGAAAAATAGGACTTGGGAATTATGTCATGTATGTTCATTTTCAGTCCATTTGAATGAGGATGAGGTCAGGCTGAGGTTCGTCTATGGAGGCTCATAAAGCAGCATGTTCCTTTTTTTTTTTTTTTTTACAAAAGCAAACATCACTTTTCCAGTGTATAAATAAACTGCATAAATACATGTACAGAACTCCATTTACACAGTATCACAGTCAGGAAACCAAGCTTTGCTACTGATGTATGTGTTGAAAATTACTGATTCGAACAAATACAACAGGCACACATCATTTTTGTCTCTTGTTGTCTTCACACTTGTTTTAAATGTATAGTTTATCAGTTTTAGGTACCAATGTTTGTTCACTCTGCTTTATTCTGACGCAAGTGGGATTTCACAGTAAGAGCTGATGCATGCAGTACCTGACCTTTAGCACGTACTAGCGGGAATCCTTTTTACAGCTTCCTCCCACAGACCACCAAAACAGTTCCCACACGCAGTTACTACATATGAAACTACATAAAAAAGCAAAAACACGCAGTATCTTGTTTGACAATATATAGCATGTTCTAGTCTCACCAAGATTAGTCAGAGCAAAATTCTGCTAAACTTATCTTGAAACAATCTCCAAACCATCTCATGACAATCTCATCTTTTTTCTACTGTCACTTTTCCCCATAGTCATTCAGAAAGGGTTTCTTTCCTGTAAAAAAGGAAAAAAAAGGAAATAAGTCTAGAGAAGAAGTGGTTTCTCACACTGATGCAACCAAAACAAACAAAGCCCTATTCCAGCAACACAGCAGCCAACAGCTGCTGATAGGGTTATCGCTGCAGTCACACATGGGCCATCTCACAACACTGAGCACCGAGCTACTCTAATGGCCAACAATCACAAACACCACAGATGCAGACACTGAAAGCACATTACATGCTGCGGTTTTCATTTTAAAGCAGTGCTGAAATTTGGATTTCTCCAACTTGTCAAGACCGAAAAGACAATCTATAATAAACTGGGAGCTTTTGTATATAGTTTTCTATTTTCGGGATGAACCTTCTTTTAGGACAAGTCAATGGAAACATGGAATCTGTGGAAGATTTTCAGAGTCAACACTGTGAAGAGAGAAACTGTCAACTTCAATGCTGTATATCATCTAAACACCGACAGAGGATGTTTTTTTTTATACTTGTTCAGCAACTCAAATACTGTTGTTTACAAAAGTTTCAGCTGTCTATAGTTTTACAACATTCAGCATGTGGGAACCATCATGGTGTTATGTTGTTAATCCATGTGAAAAATGGTACAAGCTGTAGCAGACTTTCTTAGTGTCATGCCAATATATCTCAGATTTCCAAAACGTGTTGTTCTGCTTTTCTGTTTATGTTCAATAACTGCTTTGCTGTGTTTCGCCAACACTGTACAAAGGATGGAAGCTTAGACTGCTGTCGCTTTAGTGCCGTTGATGACAAATGAGAAGACTAAAAACTCACAGCAACAAGTAGTGTCGTATCCATAGAAACGGTGCACATAATGGCGTTAACATTAAGTAACACACGGCGATGCTACTCAACGATCACTAACAGCGGAGTCCCCCGGCCTAGTTAACTGCTTGTGTGTTCTGGAAATTACAGCAATATTACCAACTATTTTTAGCGTACGCCCACACAAATATTGCACCAATCAAATTAGCAGTACTAACACTGTCATTTGCTTCCAAAAATTAATCAAACACCAGATTTTTTTTTTCCCTTTTCTTCTCTATAATTGTAACAAATGATCTAAAATTCCGATGTTCTGATTGACTTTTACATGTAATATTTGGTTATTTTAACTTTAGTTTTTCAGAAACTAATCCAGTTTAGCTCTATCAGTGAAACTAGAAATGCTGTCTAAACATATTCATCTTCACAAAAATCAATACATTTGTCTCCTTTCGTATGTATTTTACTCCAGTGTGCTTCAATTACAGCTAAAAAAGTAAACACATTCTCCAGTTATATAACAGTGTCACATTTCACGCATGTGCGCTCGCTGGCCTCTCTGCCATGTGCCACCTCTCTATCATAAAAGAAAATATAGAAGAGATAAATGCTTAATAGCCAGACGGTAGAACCCATAGCTGCAGTGAGAAATCCATCAGTAAGGCCACTAGTACTGGTATATGATGGAAATGGCAGATAAGCCCATGTGTTTTGCTATGGGAGTGGGTGTAGTGAAAGGGGATCAGTCCACAGCAGTGTTTAGAGGTTCAAACACCCCTCTGGGGAGGAGAACAGATCGATCCTCCTTGGCCAAGAGCCAATCCTCTCCCTGCCTTCAGCCACATATTCAACCACACTATATATAAGCCTCTAAGCCTTTGCTCAGACTGTATATACAAAGCACTGGGGTTCAGGATTTCGCCACAGCTGGGTATTCTGCAGCAGAAGTGTATTAAGATGAACTTCAACTTTTTGAGCCAGTTACACATGTGTTTGGGCTATTTTCCACTGAAAAGAGCCCTGCTATACGGTCTGTGGCGTGTGCATTATCGTCATGATACTCTGATTAGAGGGAGCCATGGAGTCGCTGTATCATTAGTCACAGCAACTTTGCCTAGTTTTTACCCACAGGAGCTCCTCCCAAAACCCACAGGAGAACAGGGCTCCCCTAAAGGGCCCGAAGGACCATAACACAAACACCACAGCTGCCACAGATGGCAAACTGCACCTTTACATACTCACTTACTCAGCCTCATGTATACATCAACACAGGGAACACCAAGACTGCTCAAGTCTCTTTCCAGCACTTGCCAAAAAACAGCCTCAGAGGACAAAAAAAAACAAAACACTGGCTCTGCGACAAAATGGGTTTCCCCAAAGGGACACTCCAGAAGCCTGCAACAGAGCAAGTGGCTGCGGCTGACCTGCTCAGCTTCAAAAATAGCAAACATCCCCTGTCAAACACATGCATCACAAACCACAATAAAGCAGGATTTTTATGAAAGCATTTCTGAAACAACATCAAAAACAGCGACCTGGAAGCTCAGCCTCATGGGAGCTCAGATCGATGTTTGCGGCTTGGCAGAGGCTCGCTCCTGTTTGGGGACGTGAACACGGAACGCAGTGTGATATGATGATACCTACCATGCATCAATAGACAAATGTGTATCGTTTCATACCATAGTTTGAGATTTATATGTGATTTTGTAATTCATTTCAAACACGTGGGAAGACGGAGAACTCAATCAATCAATCAATCAATAAACACAACTATTATATTATGGTCTATCAAGTCATAAATCACACTCCTTTCTGCAGTTTTCTTTTTTGCCTTTAGAGCTTTTTTTCCATGTTGATGCTGGCAGGAAAATGGCATGAATGTCACACAAACAAACATGTAGGAGACGGAATATGACAAAGAATGTGGTTATTTAAAGTATGACTACTCAAAAACAAGAGTCTTTTGTTTTTATGTTTTTGTGTTGGGATGTTTTTTTGTTTGTTTGATGGAGGTTCTCAACAAAAGATAAAACTATGAAACATGAAGAAGTGCAGTATAGTTAATGTCTAAAGTGAATTTACAGAACATTTCCTGTATAGTAATTTACAAATGTTGCCATAAATTCCACATTTCCAGACAGAATATTTTGGCCACGTCGCCCACCCATACAGAGGAAGATGAGGAGGAGGAGGAGAGGCAGTGGGTGTCCAGGACGCTGTCTGTCAGGACCTGCTGTGACAGGTTTATCCCAGCTGAGGAGGGGGGAAATAACACACCAAATGGCACAAAGAGGAGCGATAAACGTCAGACCTGGACTCTGCACCATGGTAATGGCTGACAAACAGCTCAGCGGCTCATCTTGCAGCCAGTAAAACCCAGACACATGTGTTGTCCTGTGTTATGTTCTCTCAGGGGGAAACTAACAGGAGCAACGGAAACCCAGTCAGCTCCTAATGCTACTGTTTGTCTGCCAGATAAAGCCTTTCCAGTATAGAAGAACAACATTTTAAATACAGAACCTGATGTGAAACAACACACACCAAATGAAAATGAGTTACAGTTTCAACATACATAATAATAATAATAATAATTTCCTATATGTTGTTTTTTTTCTGATTCGCCAACTGTCATGATCTGAAAATGTAGCAGAATGTGCGTGTTAGACCTTTACTAATTTACTGCACAGCATTCATGAAACAACAAAAACAAGTTGCTGCTTGAAGTTACCATAGTGTTTTATGTTTGTTGCTATATAGACGAGTAAACTGCAATCCCTCAATGCCTCAAACCAAAGAATTTATTGCTCATATGAGGCTGGAACACCCAGTGGTAGATGGACTCTTAAACAAACACATATGTGGAGCAACAAGAACATGAATAAACAACTACGACTGTTGATTAAAGCCACAGGGATGAGTTCTCCTTTGGAATATTTAGTATGTTTTGCCATTTTAGTCCATATTCAAGATGTTTGTTACTCTATTGACCTTATAAATGAAGGTGTTTATTCTGTGGGTGCTTCTATGAAACTGGTCCCTAAAAGCAGGACATTCAAACCAGATGTAGACTCATGTTATGAAGCAAGTTTGGAAGCACTTTGGGTCTATATTAAAACTAAATATTTACTGAGATAAAAGAGAAACAATTTTTTCAGATAAAAAAAATTTGTATGTTATTTTTATACAAGAATCCGCATGTAACACGGTAAAAAGGACCCGAAAATTACGCGCTACTTTTTAAAAAAATATCTTTTTATTCTCTCACAGGTACATTTTGAGAATCAAACCAGTTATTCAAGGCAGAGTGTTTCACAAAAATGACCGCTGTTGCAAAATCACTCATGATTTATTTGTATTTAAATGGGCAGGTTCCGCGTGTAATGTGAGTGGACACGATGGGTTACACACGAAACCTGGAATGAGACTGAGATTCATGAAAAACCTGCATGTCTGGATTAGAAAAACCACTAGGATCATCAAATTGAACAGTGTCTTTATTCATAGCGGTATATAAGAGCATTTCAAGCCATGTTTTCCAGATCAAATGCACTGACACCTAGGGAGCTTATCCTGTCCCAATTCTGGCCCCAGTATTTTATTAAAAATTCATTAATTATGGGATGGCTCAGAGCAAGAGCATCATTTTTTTTTGCATTTATCTGAGGTCATCATTAGGTACATCCTGGGTGGAAATATGTCTAAATTTCTCTTTTATTATTGGGTCTATAAAGTTGGCAAAGTGCCAGGTACCAAAATGAGCCCAGTTCCATAGAAGCACCTCTGTCTGATTAACAAATACCCGATAGTGGCTGATGGATGGTGGATTCATGCACAGTGAGGTCACCTTCTCTACATCACACAGAGGTTCTTCTACTGACGTTATGTAACACCTCTGACTAGGAGAACAGTCTTTGAGTTAAAATGAATCTTTCCCTTTTCATGTTTCAGCTCCTCAACGAGGTGATTACACATTGTTTCTCACCATCCGCCATTTGATTTATAAGTGACTCCAGTACAGTGAAATAATAGTTGTAATGTCATAATTCAGAGAGCTCAGACTTGTCCGAAGCTTGTTCTCAGCAGATGTCTAAAACCACCCCCGTATCTGTGTTTCAAACACTAGGACAGCAGGCAGGTGAATCCACGCACAGAGACGCAGACACAGAGAGTGGGTTGAGTCTTATTGGTGAACAGGAAAACATCTGGTCATGTTTAAAAAGGGAGCTGCGATCAGATTAGAGAATCAGACTCAGCCGATCAATGAATTTAACATTACGGTAAATCCTGTGTGGTACAGCATTCTGTAAGCTTGTTGTTGTCAGTGCATCCCCTGATCATGGTAATATTTGTTCCGTATTCTGCTATGAATAAATACAACTAATAACACAGGAAAAACATACGCTTTTATAACTGCAAGTTTTAATCTATAATCTGTTGTAATCCGTGAACTGATATACATTGAGATAACGTGGCTGAAACCAACAGCGGCGTCTTTTACACAGGTCTTTATGTACATTTAAATCACTAACCGCTCTGAATACAATATTTACAACTGAATAATAACACGCCTTATGAACACAGTAAGTGGGATTTAGTAAGGATCACTACACTGAGCTGAGCGGAGAACTCATTTGTCTGATGAATGCACAGCCTCTTGAACGTAGTGACCTTTGGCAAGGTCATGGCATTCCAACAGCTGCATAAACACACTCCTGTATGAATAAATTATTACTCATTTGTGTTCTTTCTACTCTGTTGTTGTAACACCTCGGAGCTCAACCTGTGGCTCATCATCCGTGCCAGTCCCAGAGCGGTCAGGTCATCCAGAACTCCCATTTATTCCCCCGAAAGTTACATAAGATTTGTGAGGTAACCGCACCAAGGCCATCTTAGCTCATTCCAGTCTGAGAGGATGTTAGGACTATGCATCGGCAAGACTCTAGTGATGAAGAAGCTATGAGTTAAATGGTGATACTGTGAGCAGGGGATTGCAATTTCCCAAAACAAAACACACCTTATGTATAAAATCTGAGTAAAAATAAGTTTTGTTAAATGGATTAAGATTTGAACAGACCACTGTCATGCAATGTTAAATATTCATTAAAAAGTGTAAAAGTATCATTAATACTGTATCTGTATTTCCTTGTTTCCATAGAGGATGTGAAATTATTTGTGGTCATAAAACAGAACTCCATGGAACTTCTCACACACTCAGATCCAAATCATGCTGTTATGACTTGTGTGTTCACATCCACCGTATCCGTTGCGTCTTACCTGTGTCCTGCCGAAACTGGTGCATGGACTGCAGGTCAATGATGTAAGGAGCGAGCTGACCATCCACCTGCCCCAGAACCACGGTTCCTCTGGCGTCCCCCTTCAGGACATTCTCAATATGATGGCAAACTGCTGCACTGTAGGGCCTCCAGCGCCCATGTTCATTCAGCCACTCCCAGACCACCACCCTGGCCAGGTTCTGAGGAGGGTACCCCAGACCATTGACGGGCACCAGCAACCCTGATCCAGGACGAGCCATCTCCTATGTGGTGTCTGTAGTTCAGCTGCTGGCTTTGTCCTGGACTAGAACACCACTGCAACTCTGCCAGTCAACTGACACACTGAAGCATTGTTTATTAGCGCTGAACAGAAAAGCTTGAATCAGCTGTTAGCACGGCGGTCCACAGTTATCTCATGCTGATTTTCAAGCAAGAGATATTGCCAGAGTCATCGTCTAGAGGTACTGACTGGCTTCTGGTGCTTTGATCAGCCTCGGTCTCTCTTGTGTGTTGTGTTTGAAGTGGCAGATGTTGATATTTTGCAGCTGAAGCAGGCTTCGTCCTCCACAGCCAATCACAGCAGATCAGCAGCAGGTAGACAGGACACACACTCTATGGAAAAGACAAGAAACAGAAACACACATGTGAGCATCCCATGAGTTATTCCCCACCAGCTACACAAACCCACTCCAGTGTTTGGTTATATAGTAACATCATCTCTTCTTGTGTTTACTTTAAATGTGGAGACAAAAAAAAAAAATCACACACCAGCCTTTATGTTTTCAGCAGCAATGTACCAGAGCAGTGTGCACAAAACAGCCATATGCTACTGGATGTAATAATCCGGATGCAATCTCACTCGATGTAGAAAGCTGTTTAGACGCATTCAAAGCAAATAAAAGCAAACCAGCTAATAGCAACACATCCTCAGGCTCATATTTATTGTTTTCAAGCCTTAAATCGATTGTGGTTGATACAGACCTGTAGGCTGCAGCTGTGGTGCCACACATCTGTCAGGTAGAGGCTGCATTTTCCAGGCTCTGGTCGAAATTCAGCTTACAAAAGAATAAAAAAACAAGGTGCAGGTCTTAGGAGACACCTGACTTTTGCACATCTGTGACACACATACGGTTTTCCTTCATGCGAAAAGGCAGAATCCTGTCACACGCACACCTCTGATGTGTCCGCTGGTGTTGCTGAACGCCAAGCCGTCGATTTTTTTTTTTTTTTTCTTTCCTTCCCCCTGGATCTGCTACAGACTACATCAGCTTGTTGGTCCGCTCTGTTAAAGTGAATGCATGTCCCAGTTTCACGGTTTTGACTGAGTGGGGTGCAGAGCCATAGAGCCGGAGTCGCGCAGTAACGCTTACATCATGTATTCACGTAGTAAACACGCATTTCTTGTTGCTCACAAAAATTACGCACAACGTCCAAGCGCACCTGTAAGGATCGCCGCTGAAAAAGAACCAAACTGTCAATTGAAAATAAATAAAATAAGATAACTTCCGGTGGGAATTTCAAAATAAAACTACTCTTCACTCATTATTACGCAGAGACCAGTAGATGTGGAGAACACCAAGCGGAAGACACTGACAGAATGAATAATTGCTGGTCTTGGTGCAAATTTCATAAGAAATTTCATAGTAATTTGGCAAGCCTGGAAAAAAGAAGCACAATTTCCGGTTAGGAAATTGTAACTCAGGGGTGTCAAACTCATTTTGGTTCTGGGGTAACATAACTACAGTCCAATCTGACCCCATGCAGGACCAGTTAAACGAACCTGAAATAATAATAATATCCCCAAATTGGTCTTTGTTTTAATGCAAAAAAGGAAAAATACATCCAATCCTTTCACAAAAAAACCCATGAACACCCATGAACAACCTGAATGTAAGAGCAATTCTAGCAATATTATGCCTCATTTTCATTTGCACTTTAAAATTAAAGTGGATCTACAAAGACACAACACATTTGTAAAAGGCATCTGGAAATGAAAAACATAACATTTACTTTTATGAATACTATACAAAGTCAAGACTCAATGATACAATTGACTGTCAATGTATTCTGTGTCATTTTTACACATTGTAAATTCATCCTATGGGTTAGATTGGACCTTATAGCACATATGTTTGATACCCCAGCTGTAAAGTACCTTTCAAGATAGCAAACAGGAAACAGATCACCCACAGAGGTACAACAACTTTCCATTTGATAAAATCTGAGCAGAACATGTATTTTTCTCATCCTTAGTCACTTTACACCGACACATCTTTCTGTACAGATAATATGTATGGCCTAAAGCATTTCTTTGAACATGTTAAGCATTAAAAATACATGAACAGAATACATTTTCACACCCAGTGTCCTTTCCCATGATCCTTCCAGATAGTAAAATGAGTGTAAAGTGAAAATGCAAAGTATACTCCATACCTAATAATGCACTAGAGAGATGATTAATTTCTCAGGAAATTAAAAAATGAAAAAGTAATATTGGCTAATAAAAGACGTTCTGTATTTTCCAAGGTGACTATGAGGACCCTGATAATAAGGTTAAGAAATTATGAACATTTATGACACATCATGATAGCCAGTGTAGGTTTAAAAGCAGCTATACAGCCTAACAGAAATGCAAAATTTTCCACTTAATAAGTCATTGGATTCTTTATATATTCCTTGGTGCATATGGAGCTCTGAATCACAGCGGAATCATCTATTTGTATCTGATGATGAGGGTTCAGAAGTTTAAAGCACAAGCTGTTGCTGTCGAGGATACATTTCTATATGTGTTTAATTTGTTTTATGTGTGTCTTGATTGAAGTCATACATATCTGTAGTTCCATACTTGCAAAAACTATGTCGTTTCATGCTTTTTGTAGACTGAGAGTATTCACCTCATCTATATGTATAATATTTCAAACCTATTGCATGAATGCTTGAGATAATACATTATAAGGATATGCTGCTAAAGCCTGCCTGGTGAGTGTTTGAGAGGCAAAAGAACAGCAGTACCACCTGCTGTTGAACGGTTAAAAATGCAACATTTATTTTGTCAACCCTCAAATTAAAGTTGAGTTATAATCTTGTACTTTGAGCATATCTTGCTGACCTTATATCAGATTTAATGTATGTAATATAAAGGCTTTGGTGAGCTTCATGTACATGGTCTGTGTACAAGTGTGGTGAATGACTTCCTTTATTATTTGAAATAAATGATCAGTTTATTTGATTTTGCTTTAGCATTTTATTTCATATTCAAACAACCTTAAATTCACAGCTATACAAACACATGAAAAAGTAGATGATGGAAAAAATATGGAGTAGTAGTTCATATTTGACTCCAAAATGAAAAAAAAGGAAAACATTGCACTTATATATTTCACTTCTCATTGAAAAGTGAGTAACAAAACCTAAATCATGTCATAGCCATTATAAAAAAAAAAAAAAAAGAAAATGTTTATTTCTAACTCAATATATCATTTCCTGTTTTTTTTCCATGTATTCAGTTTAGGTAGAAGATCCTCCTTAATAACAACTGGGTCAACACTTTTCTGCCATCTATAAAGTGTACCGTATCTACAGTAGTTTAGTGATAACTTTTTGATAATTTCCCATGTGTACACACCATCAAACATCCAGCTAATCTTTGTCACCTTTATTTCCACTCCATGCACCAAGGAGGCAGTGCATTTTTGGTGTCTGATGAGATTTGGGATGAATTTGTTGTAGTATGTACTATAGTCTATATAAATTCCCCAGTAGATGTGAATTTAGATCTGAGTTGTTTTCAGTGTCTTATAGTATCCAACCACGTCATACGCTTATGTAGCTGATTATATCTGATTAAATATTAATCTTAACATATTCCATCCATTTTACAATGTCAATCAAAGCAAAATTGTCGCTCTTCTTCATCAAAAAGACAAATTTCTCACCTGTTATCTAACTATATATGGCCACATGGATTTGGCATGTATAACTGCTTAAATAAAAAAAAAATTAAAAATAAAACACAATTGTTTCATTGTCTTTCAGTGTTCATGAAGAATACCACTTTCTTTAATTTTTAATTTTTTGTTTGTTTGGTTTTTTTTGTAATGTCTGTTACTGTCCATTTCCATAACAAAAGGAGCAACACATTTGTGCTTATGTTTCTATTGGTGAATTCTGCTGATCACACTCAAAGGACACAGTATCAGAAGAAGGCGGTGTTTTCTGTTCATGAGGAACAGACAGGATCTGTCATAAGTTTAACAACAGCACCACCTTGTGGACTCAGTACACAACAGCAGGCCCAGCAAAAGATGTTTTTGAGTTTTTCGTGAGTTTCTTACCAGTTGTTCAATAATTAGTAAAATGTATTGACCTCCACTTAAGCTTCCTTTCTTATCAAATCCAAAATTTCTTATATTGTTTTAATTATTAGATTTTTTTTTTTTATGTATTGGTCTTATGAGTTGGATACACAGGGTCATATATGTCCTATTGAGTAGTGTGTTCATTTTCTACATTATTTCTAGCCTTTTTCCTGGAGGTAACCCTGAAATAAAATGGAATGATATTCATCCATTCATAACATTAACAAATAACAACATAAGAAACATATTTATTAGCACATTTTAATCAGTCATTCTCATAT
>JAPTYQ010000030.1:20725755-20738502 GCA_029814465.1 Ostorhinchus cyanosoma | reverse complement strand
CTATTCTATTCTATTCTATTCTATTCTATTCTATTCTATTCTATTCTATTCTATTCTATTCTATGCCAAAGCTTCTTCAAAATGAGTGAGAAAAAACTGTAAGATTCGAATGTATTTCTAAGTATCTCCGCCTCCTTTTACACTGACATGCATGTATCTAGTGTGTACAGTGTGTCCACCATTTCCATGGAAAAATGCTATCATCACTCCAAGATAAACACCCCCCTTCTCATCTTGTGACTTGCGGTCATGTGAAAATTATGTAAAAATGACTAAACATCCTGCTCTTTGGCCACAGTGCACACAGCAGTATGAGGAGGAGTACTCACTCCACAGATCAGATAGGGACCAACAGACTAGCCCTGCAACCCATTGATAAAATACTCAACTAACACTCTGGTTAAGACCATTTAGCTCCTTTTACTTTTTAAAGTAGATGAATGGAGCAGCTACACCCAGTTTGTCTATGACAGATTAAATAAAACAGCTTAAGTCAGGTTAATATGACAATATTTACTTTCTCTAACTCAACTTACCTGTTTTTTTACTCTTGTAGACAGTGAGAGGTTAACAACTAACAAATAAAAGTAGCAGTTGTATGGACATAACCCATCATAGATATGCATGTGAAGCCAAACTGGCCCCAGATAGCATTATAACTGAAGAGGCTGTTAGCGATGACAGTATCTGTGTTACTAAACAAGTTGGCATATGTACAGAAATGTGTCATGGCAGGAGTTATGGTGTGTTATATTCCGTGAGCCACACACACCGGCCTGCAGCCTTCAGTGAAGGGCCCAGGCCAGTTGACTTCTTGATAAGTTCAATCCTGTAAATGAAACAAAAAGGAGTAGAAATTGTCCATTTAATAGTTGTATCTTTCTCAGGTTGTTGTTCAGCTGGTTTTATTTTATTGTTGACGTGTTTGCTTGCTTGTCTCTAATTATATCTAGCTTTTTAATGTTAGTAAGAAGTATAGGAGTACTAAGTAGTATTTCAATGTTAGGGCAGCAGTCCACCGAAGTTAATGATAAACCTAACATGAGCAAAACATAGAGTGCTCTGATATGTTTAAACTTTCATGGAGTGGTCCTTTCCTCTTTTGACACCTACTTTTGTTCTAAGAGGAATGCCATCAACTCTGGTCTTTGTCTCCAGTGACACATTTATTCAGACCTCATCTTGGTCCAGGAATTCAGCAGCTGCTGTGTTAGTACAATGCAGCAAGCGGGAGTCAAAGGTGTAGTAGTAGCGAATGGTGAATGGATGTGGTACTCACGTGGTGCTCCTGTAAACATGATGGAGAAGAGGTTGACACCCATAGTGACGGCGTAGAAGATAGGAAGAGCTCTGAGGCCGTTGGGTACAGGATCAGCCTGTGGAGATAATTGTGTGAGCACTGAGCGACATAGTGTCAAACTACATTCATTAAGCATCTATCCTGGTTAAGAAATCACTTACCTTGTTCAGAATAAATTTGCGTACAAAATAGAAGAGAATCCCTGACATGATGCCTGACAGCACAGGTGACAGGAACCAGGATGCCACTTGGAGACAGAAAAAGATATTTGGAATAATATTAAAGTTCCCTTCCATTCAGAACATGCAGAATGACATGTGAGTGGATGGAGGATGTTTTCACATTCATCACTTTAAGTGGCAGGGTTTTTATAATGTAATGTCAGAACCATTTTGGGGCCAGTCAGGATATAGCATGACACTTTAACAAGGTTATCATCGCTTGTGCACTTTAAATAGATTCAGTAGGCAGAGACATTTCTGATGACAAAAAGTTAAGCCTAATATTAATATCCTGCCCCCCGAAGGGGAGACGAGGGTATTGTTTTTGGTTCGTTTTTTTTTTTTTTTGCCTGTTTGTGTATTTTTCAGCAACTTTACACAAAAACTACTGGACCAATTTCCATGAAATTTTCAGGTAAAATGCAAGGTAGTCCAGAATAGATCACATTCAACTTTGGTGAATGTAGGTCAAAGGTCAAGGTCAAGGTTACTAAAAATCTGATTTTGCAATGATAAGAGAATGGGCAAACCAGGTAAAACGTTTGTGAGGGGTGGGGTTTGTTATGCCTGGCACCACTTGTTTATATATTCTAATTCTTCTTAGCAATGATGAAGAAGACATGTAACAAGCTTATATAAATGGGGAGTCATTGAAGTCCTTTTTGTTATGCAAATACAAGCTAGTTACAGACTCTTGTTTATTCTGAACTACTAATTACCTATTTACTCGGCATGTGCTGTTAAAAATCTGAGATTTGTACACAGTCCTGGATCTGTAAACAAAAGACATTGCACCAACCCACACTACGCTATTCCAGGCTGGAATACATCCCATTCCAGCAGCAGAGGACATTCATGCTTGTGCACGGGATAAAGGAATTTGGACTTGGGGGAGGAGCTTCTAAAGGAGCATGAGGTAACGAGTGTGTTTGTTTGGACTGGACTTGAATATTGGCCTTTCTCTTACTACAACCTTTTTTCTCCATATACTATCATTCAAAGCAGAATATTTTTATCATGTCTAACAGCACAACTGTACAGGATCTTTATTTGACTATAATTTTAGTTCAGGTTAAAAGATTGAACTAGGTTAGAAGATTGTCAGTTATGTGTAAGACCAGTATATTCACCAATGCGGAGCAGCTCCATCCATCTGACCCCTTGGTGACCTCTGGCTACCATGGAGAAGCCGATTGTGGCTCCAACAATGCAGTGAGTTCCAGAAATGGGGAGCTTCAGGAATGATGCAACCAGCTGCCATACAGCAGAGCCTGTGGTTCACAAACATGACTATGAATTCACCAAATACCTTCCAGGAAAAACATGTATGTAACATGCATCAGTGCTTACCACACATTGCGCTTATGGACCCTGCCATCAGGACGTGCTCAGATCCGTTGTACATTTGGACATCAATGATGCCCTGTCGGATGGTCTCACTGACTTTGGCACCCAGCAGCACTGAGCCCAGGGTCTCAAATATGGTGGCCAGGATGCAGGCCTGCCGCAAAGTGACCACACCGGAGCCCACTGCTGTGCCAAAGGAGTTGGCCACGTCATTTGCCCCAACAGAAAACGCCAGGATAAAGGCAATGATGAAGCCTACTATTAACAGCCACATGTATCCTGACATGTCAGACTGAGAGGCCAGAGCCATCGTAGTGGCTGTCGCAAGTGTTGCTATTGTAGTTGAATCCATCATTTGATATTTATTTATTATTTATTGTCTTTTTATCGTAGTATTTTGTCTTTCTGTTATGTTTTATTGCATGTATTTTACTGTACAGCACGTAGGAAATCTTTGTGTTTTTTTTTTTTTTTTTTTTTTTAAATTTGTGCTTTATAAATAAAAATGAAACGGATTGGATTTATTTGTTTAACACTTGTTTAACTGAGCTAAATTCAGTGTTTGATGGTGGCCTATGAGGTAATATGTGTTTATATATATATATAAAAAAAGAAAAAGATAATGTGCCTGTTTAAGGGGAAGGATCAATGAATAAGAAAATCTTTGTCCCCCCCTTTAATTTGGGTTTAAAAGTGCTTATGTTACAAAAATCTAAACTTATTGCTATCTAGGTATGCTTGGTTTGGACGTAGGCTTCATCAAAAATTGACAGGATATAATGAGGGAAAATGCATCCATTGTGACGGCGAGCCACGAATAAGAGCACTGTAAAAAACACACACAGACACAAATTACTAGTTGGTAACACAAATTCAACAATGCACTGTTATTTATTGCTCCACAAGCTAAATTGAGTTACATATCACAAAGCTTAAAACTAGCAGACAAATAACAGCAGCGTGCATTGAACATGATTTACTATACCACAGCAGAGGGAAGTGGTTGTGATAAAGTGCTTTATAGCAGTAATAAGTCAGAACAGTTGTGAGGCACATTAAAGTTTCTCTGTCCGTATCTAGATAATAGCTCTTTGTCTCTATGAACTATTACTGCTCAGATACATTAAACTCTGTTCACAACAAAGACAGGAAGAGGCTCTCCATTTGCACTCATAAATAATGCAATGTAAATGCTTTTATAAACATTAAATTCTGGGAAGAATGTCTACCACATAAACGGTCTCATTTAGACAAATTCTTTGTACAAACTTCTGTGCAATTATACAGTAGGTGTTTTTAATCTCCTGTGGTGTTTTAATAGGATTTTCTCAGATTTGGAACCATTAATAGCCTGTCTGCCAACCATTGTAGTATTTTTTTTTTTTTTTAATTACTTTAAATGTGTCTTTGGTTCTTTCACTCAATACAGGTACACACTGATTGTTACATAATTATTGTAGCACTCTCAAATTCCAGTTAGCATAGTGAAATCACAAATAAATCCCCTTACAACTTCAAAAAACAACTGTAGAGCTGTAAATAATTGGCCTATTCAGTCAGTTTGGTCTAATACTGACTAGTGACGATCAGTATAGAAAATAAAGGTATGTTAATCTACTTATAGTCTTGCATAATTCAGAAATGTAGTGACCACAGAGGGATATTAAACAACTAGAAACATAAATAAAACACAGAAAGAAAAAAAAAAATGTCTGTACTCACATGTGAGACCTCAGTTTTCCGCTGTGTATTTGGCTGCAATGCTCTCTGCCTGCCCCCCTATGTGGAGTAAAAAAACAGAAAAGAAAAAAAAAAAAAAAAGGGAAGGCTTCAGCAGGCTGGGACTATGCAAAGTCGAGGATGAATTGTCAATTGTGTGCTGCCTGTAATGTTTGGAGGCTCTGGGTAGTGGAGTTTATATATTAGGCAGCTGGTTGAGTGCACGCCTTTCACTTGGGTCATGGGACTGCAGTTGCCAGCTAATGTTTAGCTATTGTTTGTTGACAGGCAATGATAATTACAGCTATCTTTGATTATGTTACTTTGCTGTATATGAAGAAGAAATCCCCAAATGACACTTTAAAATGAAACAAAGATCTCCTGTCTATTTCTGTGTCACTAAATAAACATAAAATACTAACAATAGGCCTACTGCTGCTGCTACCAGTAATAGTAATCATCATAAAATGACTTTAAGATCTTAAAATGACCAATATACTGAGCCACATGATCAGTATAGCCTCCACTCTGGTGCCACCTACTGGCCATATTTGAGATTTTTGCTTCACAAAAATAACCCTAGCCCTGTCTCTATATGTCAGTATGTTTAAAGCTCATGTTTCCACCAAAAAAATTCTTTCACTCCCTATTTAATAACAGTAAAGTACACTCCAGGCAGTGAAAAAACCTCCACAATGTGCACAGCTCACTAAGCAAGTTAGTGTAACTAAGCAGAATGTGAAGTTTCAGACAGTGTTACTGATCAACTCATGATGCTTTACCGAGAAAATCCATGAACATCAGCAGAATTGACTCTTTTTCCGAAATGCTACAGTGGTTCCAATTCTGCTGATAAGTTCCTCTTCATTACTCATTGTTTAACGCTGGTTAGGTGATACTGTATATATGATGGATCTGTGACTGAGGGAAATGCTACCTGTGTGGAATATTTTGACCTCTCTGACCACTTTCAAGGGGAGTTAATCACAATCCCATTCTTTGACATGTTCAATGCTTATGTTTAGTTGTGCTTCAGATTCAGCAAAAATACAACAATGAGCCAATCTGGGGCCACATTCAGTAAGTTATATGCTTTGGTTACATAATTTTATAAACACTAAGGATTCCACAGATAATTGTTATTTTATAAAACAAGGAAATTTATGATATTTTCCATTTTTGAGTGGCTTTTCCATTAAGCTCTTCCTTCTGGAGTTCCTGTGCTGTACAGAGAGCAACAACACAAATAACACAATCTAGAGTCCAAAACAATGAGGGTGACTCAGAATACTTTTTCAGTTTTTGACTATTTAGTTAGCTATTTACTTCTTCTACTTAGCTTAAAAGCAGCTTTCAGCTTTGTTACTTAAATAAGGATCTTACAGAATTTCACAACAAATCGTACACAGTTCCACAAAAGACACTGTCATTCCATGCAATCATCTTCTTAGTGGTGTATTGTAATGATTTACAAAATGCTTCTAGATTTGTTGACGGAGATCTAACTTTTGAAAGATCAGACAAAGTGAAAGACATTTCCCAGAAGACTCGTCCAACTGTCTGTATTATGATGCACATTTAATTATAAGTGTCACAGTGCAATCACGTTAAATGGTGTTTTCTGTTGTATTTGAGGCATTCAGAATAATTATCTGTTATTGTTACATTGAACTACAGCGCGCATTTGTTTTGCAGCAACATGAGAAGTTTTTCACCACAACATTCTCATGGACTGTTTTATACCGAAAGGCTGAACATATTTCATTTGTAACTCCTCTGTTAGATCAAATTAGGTGTAAATTCAGAGAAAAGGAACAAAAATTAAATCAGAATGCAATGTTAAACACTGGAATGGAGTCACCTCTTGCGTACCTGTGTGGTGCGCTCTGTTGCTTTGCCCACAGACCTGTGTTTTGACATGTTTGTGCTGTTCACCGTGCAACATGAGCGCATGCATCGTGTCACTGGGTAAGGTTTACCTTAGGGCCTCTAGATGGCATTGGAGCCCCTGCTCAGGTTCCACTGGCTGAAGAACATACTCAATGTGGAAATACCAGTTTCAACATTTAATGAGGGAAAAATACAATTCAGCAGTTTGATCCAGTGTTTGCCTCTGTGCGTATGGACTTGTTGCTATATTTGTTTGAAGTGAAGTGGATAGAGCCACTTTGTGATTACATCAATCCATCCAATTACATTATCCTACATAATTCATGCTTTTCCATAGCAATTTCAACAAAAAAGATCATTGATGTACATTTTCACTCATCCTCGTAAGTGGCATACACCTTTCTCCCAAAGACGTTCAACTTGTCAGGACATAAAAGTTGCCTCCCAGTGCCTTAAAATTAAAACAAAGACCAGCTCTGTAATTTCAAAGACAGAAGCTTTGGAATTTTTAATGTTGCCTATCATATTTAAAGTTAGACATGATAGGGCATGCAAATAAGTAACTGAAGAGCACGGCTGGTTCTCATGCTCAGGCCTATATTAGCCCAACCCTTCCTTTCCCTCTTCCCTCCCTCCTATCCCTTGCCAAACAGGATCTGTAGGATCTTACAGTCATTTTCTCAGGAGACAGGAATGTCAGAACACAAGGCCCAGTGCTTGCTACAACATGCACACAGCATTCCCTCATTTACAGGAAAAAGTCCCATACGTGTTGCTCATACGTCCATTAATTTTCACTCAGTGTGTGGCAACAGAAAATGCACCGGACATGTAGCAGACACCACCTGACTCACACCTGAAAGTGGTGTGTTTAGTGCAACACCTTTTCCAGGTTTTATAGGCTGCACAGAAGGAGTTCATGACCCTCATTTTTCAAAGGCTCTCATTAAAAAAAAGTCCTAATATTGTAATGCTTTGCAATTTAACCCCCCTAAAAATATATTTGTGGGGTGACACTCCACAAAAATTCAAATTAAATGACAAATACATTAGAGTATTTTGGATTTGTTTATTTTTTCATCGTCTTTTCAAAGCTTTTTCATGTACAGCTTACAAGCATGATATACAGCAGATAGGCTGGTCATTTTGACTGTAAAGGACCCAAATGTATAAGAATATAAATATAATACAAATAAAATTGTGTCATTCCAGCTGCAACAAACAAATGACACAACATCAAAGAAATGTAAAGGATTTTTTTTAAGTGGATTTTTTTCCTATCATCCCATGACAGCACAATCTGAGGAATCCACATACATCAACAAGCAGAGCACAGAAATGCAACACAAGGACATCCCATTTACTGCTACATTTTTCTGCATCAGTGTGTCTCAAATTTGGACAAACAGTGGTCCAGCGTGACAGCACTCTCGCAACTTTTTAACTGCCCTCTCAACACTTTGCTTTTGCTTAACAAGCAGAGCTGCAGTAAAGAGTTGAATGTGACAAAGTCCTTTTCCTCTCCGATCACTGGTCATTTCTGTTTTAGTTGATGGACCAGCGGGTAGGGTTTGGTGATGAGCTGCTGGCGGGTTCTTTGAGAGACTGATTTGGGCTGTGGCTGTAGGTAGGGGAGTGGGTGATGCTTGGACTGCTGGGGGGTGTCGAAGAGCACGACGAAGACTTGGACTTAATCTGCAGCCACTTGTCTCCCAAGGCTTTGGCGAAGTGATCATCCACGGACACGCTGATGGAAAGCTGCTGGGAGCGAGTGTTTTGGTAATTAATTCCAAGGCTTCTCTGGAAATGCTCCTCCACACCATGATCGTAGTTGCGTTTGGAAATCACTGCAGTGAAAACGAGAAATGACGTCAAACACACACCTTCATTCTCAACCGCAGTGACTCAATAGAAGTGAGTGAACGTCTACATTATGGTCTGTACGTGACAGTATGGGAGTGCCTGTCTGGAGAATGAGCTGCATCAAAAAAAAGTATGAGACTGACCTGATGATGGAGTCTTGTGGATCTCAGATCTGGAGGATGGGTTTCTTACAGAGGAGACGCAAGTGATGACAGAGGGACGCATCTAATAAAGACAATACAAAAAGAACAAATGGGTGATTAAAAGATATAAAACACAAACCAGGAGCTGTGAACTAAATAAACCTGATCACCTTTTTATCTGTTAAAATGTTTAGTACGTTTTTATTACTGCTTGAACCTAAAGGTACACTCCTCTCTTTTGCAAGTCAACTGTGTACAAGGTTCAAATGAAAAAACAAAATTATTTAGAGAGTGATTAAACTGGTTGGGTTTGCCCATGAAAGTTAGATCACTCCCATTGGGATGGCATTAACAGGTCAAAAAGAGAGCTGTCTGTTTGGTCTTGTTGATGGCATGCTTCCCTCCATTGCTCACATTTTCTTCCTGAATCCGGCTGGATTGCATAGCTCAGACAAGCTTAGACATGTTTCTCCTCTTGGAAGTAGAATACCTGTACATTAAGATTCAGCGAGTGCAGATAGGAGATGTACCGCTGCTTAGCCTGGAGCTACACTAACCAAGACTACAAAGAGCAAATCAAGTACATCCACTTTTCCTGAGTGAAGACAGTGCAAACACTCTTAATCTCAAACTAAATCTAAAGTAACATAAGTACCTTTGTTGGTGTTTTCTTTTAATTACCTGGATTTGACTGGCAGTTGTGCTTTTGGGCTTTTCCTCTGTATTTTCAGGATCCTTTCTTGGTTTCTTGATGAGGGCAAGTGGTTCATCCATGACTGGTGTGTAGTACATATGGTTGGGCAGGGGGCTGGTGGGACTGGGGGAAGGACTCCAGGTTGATGTGGGGCTCTGTGGGCTGTTGAATGCAGGTGGTGCTGGTGCTGTTCTCTGGGCAGTTTTAGCCATGCTTCTGCTCAGTACACGCTCCCGCCTGAAACAGTCACAAAACAGAAAATGGCACATATTTTAAAATGTGACCATAAGCAATCAATTTTTTTTACTTTTTTTTTTAACTATTATTTATTTATTTATTTATTTATTTATTTATTATCATGAACACATTAAAAAACGGGCTGTACAAACCTTTCCTCTAGAGTTAACCCTCTCTCGTGGCTGCGTTTGCGTTTGACTGGATACACTGTTGGGGCTCTGGGTCGGTCATTTGTCATGTGTCTAAATCTGTCTTCACTTCTGAGATGGGGCTGACCTGAAAAACAAAGTGCAAATATAAAATAAATACAGATGGTCTTTAAAAAAAAAAAAAAAAATCCATCAGATACTACAGCCTTTTGCTATAATAAAGGTGAAGATAGAAGCAACAGTAAGTACAAAGGACATAGAATCAAATACTAGAAATGACAGCTTATGACAGTGACAATGGTGCTTGGAGATCAGTAATGACTAACTGCTTGTTTTGATCCATGTCATCTACGTGCATGACTAATATTCGTGGGAAAACGTTTTTTTTTTTTTTTTGCCACCGTTAATTGTAAACTGTTAAGCTGTAAAACTTGATTTACCTGATCAGTGAGTGTTACAACACTACACAGCTGATTCAGTTTTAACGGTAAATATTGTTTTTCTGCGCCTAATCTTGGCGTTAGGCCCAATCACAGAGTTAAAAGGGCGTCATCAACGTATTCTGCATTGATGGAGTAAAACTGTCCTGATGGCTTTCAGTCTCTCAGGCTGTGAATTTTTTTGTAGAAGAGCCATGAAGATGAACACGCACACACACACACACACGTATGCACACACACACACACACACACACACACACGCACACACACACAACGCTGTGTTTGGGCAATTACACAAGTTGAAACACATCAATGAGACACCGATGACTTCACTGCTGTAATGAAATAGAGTGATGAACAGTGCATTTACACATGAAGTTACACTAAAAATCCACTTTCTTTTCTCAGTGAAATGTAAAGCATCTTGATTGACACTTAGACAAGCTGACTTACTCTCGGAGGTTTTGTTTTTCTCTTGACACAGACATGAAAAAAACCTCGCACATTCAAAGCCGTCATGCATACAGTCAAAACAGCAGCTTTATTAGAGAAATGTAATAGCAGTAGAAGTGTTCACACTGTTTGAGAGTTCCTTTGGTGCATTGTTTAAAGAGTGCTCAGTTAACACTTCAAAATTCACATTTAATATGACAGCGGGAGTCTTTCACAACTCTACTGACTATATTCAAATGAAAACCTCAGTACTTTAAAAGAAAACCCCCGTCATAACAACATCAACTACCTGACTGACGAGAAACAATGAACTGTTTTGCATTGTGAAAGAAAAAAAAAAACTCCCAAGTGCTCAGTGCTCACTATGCACACAATCCACATTTCCTAAAACACTCCAACACCTGTGTGCTAGTCCTTCACACAGGGTGCTATTGTGGCAGGGGAAGGGGGGGCAGGTATAACCACACCTATGCTGATTTTCTACTGCCTCGGGCATGGTTATTTCTTCCTTATTAACACAACGAATACACTGCCTGACCTTCTGATTTATTTTAGATCAGATGAAGTTGTGATTCTGTAGAAAGACAACATCAACTTAGGATGACAACACCACTTATAATGTATTTGCTTAATCTTTTCTGTCTTTTAACCCGGAGTGTTAGTAAGAATTAAGAGAAAGTAAAAATCTGAACTTTACTTTTCTTCTTCACCAAAAGTTTTTAAGCTCAGAATTAAGGCTTCATACTTTTTCTAAACATATCATAGTATCTGATCAATTCCACTTCATAAAATAATTACATAGATATCATGTGGTAAACAACAGAAAAACAGACTAATAAAAAATATATTCTTTGATTTTGTGATGACAGTATTTAAAGGTGTGATTTAACACTTTAGGTATTTCAGACTTTCACTGTTGTCTATGTAATATTAGCAGTTCTGAGCCATGTTAGTTAGTTACATCACAGGTAATAAAATAGAAACAATATTCAAGCTTACCCTCTAAAATGTAGACTTTGAAGCCACTGCTCATCCGAGTAATATAGTGGAAATTTGCCACTGCCATGACTCCGTGTCTTAGTCTGAGTGGAGGCAAATACAGAGACACCTTGACTGCTGGAGCTTACAGGACACAATGAGCCTCAGTTATGGATTGTATTGGGAAGGTAATGATATGCTTGGTCTGAACTCAGCCAGGTAATGTATCAGGTGAGTGCAGATAGGAGCCGTGACTTCCCTGTGACTTATTCCTGCAGTCAGATTGGCTGTTCTCCGGCCAATCAAGAGCTCTCCTTCACTCAGTGTTGTTATTGTCCTACAGGCGGAATGTGCTCACAGGTAGGCCTTTCTCAGAGGTAGAAAGTAGTGTCATGTACCACAGAATCCACAGTGATTAGCGCAATAGAGCTTTTGTTTATGTAACACTACCTCTGTGCAAGTTACAACAGAGGAAAATGCTTAATAGTCATAATAATCTAATTTTTTGCACAACTTTTTAGATTCCTCCCTGAAGGAAGTGAAGTGTGCCCTTTGTTTCCCTCCTTGGACTCAGCACCTGTCCCCCCCCCCCCCTCGCCTAATCTGAAATCTCACCAAACTGCATTTTTTCGAGTGCTTAGCCCACCGGAGCTCCAGTCATTCCACTGACCTGCCCATACACGCACACAGCTGCACTGTGAGCCTGCCTCACCAGTAATCCAAAGGCTTTTGTTTATGGCCAGACAAAGACTCCTAAGTCCTGAAAATGCCATGAGAACAATCTAGCCTGAGCATACTGAGGAGTTTGGACACACAAACAATATCTGTAGAGGCCATTCACATACATGCTTTGTCACACAGGTACTGCTGAAAAAGCCATCGAGAGTGTAACTGATATGTTTTATGGCATCTTTGTAAGTCGCAGCAGAGTTAAGTGACAAAAGTGATCCACGGTTTGTTTCGGTGGAAATCCAACTGCTGGTCTCGAAACGTGGTGATGTGTCAGCTGCTGAAGAATTATGGTTCAAATAAGAAAGCGTGTTAGACTTTTAAAGAATATTTATAAAGAAAAAAAATCTTACATTGGGTTCAATTTCAGCTCAACACTGCCTCCTTAAGTCACACACTGCACATGCATGACTGTGGAACCTCAAGTAACACAGCAAGGAGTTCAAAAAGAAAAAAAGGAGGGTTTACTTAAGTGTCAAAATGTCAATTAACATGTTTGCTCACAGATTCTAATGATGTGAGACTTAAATGCATGGAATCTGTGAATGAGAAACAGTGTTTTCTACACTAAAATGCTTCTGTGG
>JAPTYQ010000030.1:20689479-20723703 GCA_029814465.1 Ostorhinchus cyanosoma | reverse complement strand
AAGATAAGATAAGATAAGATAAGATAAGATAAGATAAGATAAGATAAGATAAGATAAGATAAGATAAGACAAGATAAAACTTCATTCATCCCAGCAGATCCAGCAGAATATAAATTAAAAAAACAAGATAAAATAACCTACATAATGACCACTAATGAAAACATAGCATATCACGTTTCATAAAGGTTGTGCACATTAAATTATTGCAAAAACAAACTGCACCTCAGCCTAGATTGAAGTGCAGTCAGATCATTGCCATCAGCTGTCTCCATAAACTGAAGTCATGTCACATCTGGAACATGATGTCAAGTGACATAAAACTGATAACAGATGTCAAAACATTCACAAGAATGTCCCCACTTCTAAAATATATAATGTTTGGTGAAGACAAGCTGTTTTTCTTTTTTCTTTGAGTGTGTGAGTGTGTGTAGTAGATGTGCACAGGCTTTTATATTGTTAATAGTGTTTACTGTTGTTTATACTGTAAATGTATTACTCTGTTGAAAAGCTCAACCAGGGATGGGATGCTAACTAGCTAAAGGATATAGTCTTCATCAAATGCTCTATATGACCATTAAGTTTCATCACATTGTCCCTAATAAATGAATAAATAAATGATTTTTAAAATTTTTTATTTAAAAATGTAACCCATTCCCAACAAATCTATTATAACTGACAAGAAGATCCGACAGTCTGATTACAGCAAGCAAAAAATATGGTAATGAATGAAGTAATGGATGTGATTATTTAGAAAACATCAGTCCATTTTAACAAGTAGACATGTTGATGAACCACAGCTATTAGCAAATTTAATGCAACAATAATGTATTTAATTAATTTGTCTTTAAATTAGTCCTTACAATTCTAATCATTATGATCAAATAGAATACAGGTCTAATCATATCACCTGTCTCTGTGTGACTATGGTTCAGTTTCCACACAGTGTAGTTTCCATAGTAGGAGGACTCCCTGGAGGTCAGTGCTCCTCTCAGCCTCCGGGCATCACCATCAGGGGGCGTATTTTTTTTTTTTTTTGTACAGTCAGTATCAACTCTGCTGAAGATCAAAAGTAACAGCTTGTGTCAGCAGCCAAAAGCCTCGCACTGAGTCTGCCACTGGTGTTTTATTGGACGCAGTAGGATCCAGTATCACATCAACACCCACTGGCACCATTTGGAGTCAACAACACGCGCACATCTGACAGAGAGCGACGCCCCTGTCACCCTGCTCCCATCAGCACCACCCTCACATCCGAACTGAGGCTGCGTCAAGTCACATGAAGAGCAGCAGGAGCAGCACCGGAAGTGGATCAGGAACTCTGACAGAACCTTCATCGACTACAACACCATGAACAAACGTTAGGAAAATAAATAACTTTGTGCGGTATTTTGAGCTGAGGATGCAATTAAGCAGGAATTTAAAATAATTTTGTGTATTTTTAGGAATCTATACAAGAGTAAAATGTCCCATCTGGTGGTTCTTGAATGTCTGAAAGGAAAAGATTATCATTTTGAAAGCATTTACATTATAAATATTGTATTTTTGTACACATTTGAGGCACTGAAGTTTTTGCATTTTCTTTATTCTTTAACAATTTGGAGTCAAATATTGAACTCTTTACGATATATTTATATTGTAGTGCAGTAAACTTTACATAGTCATATTAAAAGTAAAAAATAACTAATCTATTCAGTAAATGTATACTGTATAGAGAATATAAATGCATGCACGTTTACCTTTTTTTTTCTTAAAGATATACATTTATATTTATAGCCCATCATTAGCTTGTGTGTTGTACATTCAATTACTATTTTACTATTGGCTGCAGGTACAGAAATACATTAGACTGTCCATACTATACTATACTATACTATACTATACTATACTATACTATACTATACTATACTATGTATGACTGCATGTGACAAAACTTATCTTATCTTATCTTATCTTATCTTATCTTATCTTATCTTATCTTATCTTATCTTATCTTATCTTATATGTTTTAAGACATTAACGAACCCAACAGCATAGACTCTATACAATAGTACAAATGTGCACATTTTAAGACCATGGCAGATCAATGTACCAACAACCATAATCCAGGGGCAAACACTGTGTGCTATTTCATGCTTTGTGCAGTTACCTTTGCCACTTTAAACTGCACAATTATCCCTTTATGGTTCTGGTTAAATAACTGCAGAAACAGACTTTAATATCCCTTCTGCGTTTTGCGTCAATGCAGATACTCACCTTACGATACATAACCCTAAAAATGAAAAATCCTGCATGATAAACCACGGCCTTTTATTTTGATAGTAAGCCCCGGATGCTGTGCTGGTGCTGTTGCCTGCCTTGCCGTGGTCCAGGCTCCTTTCCCTCAGGATGACTGGGAGTGACGCAGGGCAGACGGAAAAAACTGGGGCTTGAGGGGAAGGACAGGGCGAACGGCGGTGATGCTGGAAGGACTTTGGCTTTAATCTCACAGGTTTAAGTCTGATGCACGACCTGCCTGAACAGAGGACATGACTGCCACCTTCATCTACAGCTAGGATTTCTTCTGTGACATTAAGGAACCACCACCTCATCCTTGGGGCGGCTCAGTTTGGATCCCCTCCCAGGTAGGCTTCACCATGCTTTTGCGCACAGGCTACTACACATTACTCTACTATTACAGCTGCTTAGATTACTGTCATCACTTTCCAAATAGGATCATATCATTTCTAGTGCATTATTATTATTATTTATTAAAGCCAGCGTGTGGATTTTTTTTTTTTTTATTCTTCTTCCAGACATTCATTCCAGCTGGATGTGTGTGTTGGTTTGCTTTAGCCAGTTCAATAGGCTTTGAGATACAGTCACGACGTTTGATATTTGACAGCCCTGTGATCAGATCTGCTCCTCACTGACACCTCAACACATGTTTCTTTTTAGGTTATCACTGATCCCAGACAGAAGGAAGTAGCCTAGTCATTCCATTTTATTTCTGCACACCAACTTGGCCCATCCAACCAGGAGGATTTTGGACACCTTTTCCATTCATTTTACCTTTAAGTCTCCACCATGAACTACCTGCGTCGACGACTATCGGACAGTAATTTCATGTCCAACCTGCCCAATGGTTACATGACTGATCTCCAACGCCCCGACCCGCCGCAGCAGAGCCCCGCAGTGTCGCCTGGGCCGGAGAGGCGCCAGTCCACCAGCCAGCAGCAGTCTGGAGGTGGAGGATCCGGCTTCTTCTCATCCATATCCAATGCTGTCAAACAAACTACAGCTGCTGCGGCTGCCACATTGTCAGAGGCAGCAGACCGGGCAGGAGTCTCCAGCAGTGGCAAGATCCTCCTGGTTATCGATGACCAGCAAACCGACTGGTAAGAGCAGTGCGCATCGTCTAGACAGAAATGTGTGCCAGACTGTGGGTTGCAGTGGCCTAACATCTAAGAAGGTCATATGATTCATCCACTGCTGTCAGATGCATCACGTGTAGCAGCCCGTGGGCATCTTCCTCTCACCAAAACACCTTGCAGCTCCCTCTAAGCCCTAATAGTGCCTTGGCAGAAGCGCAACAGCCTGAATGCGGAGAAGCCATTTTCATTTTGACGATCTGCTATTTCCATTTTACATTCTGTCCAAGGTTTGGAAGTGATGCCAATGCACCTGGCATATCCTGGAGCAAACATGATCATGCAGATATTTTCAAAATGAATCTATCTATAGAGAAAAATTGTGCTTTAGGGGGGAAGAAAAAAAAAAGTTATGCACCAGAAAATAGTCTTCACCACTACATATTATGCATGCTTATTAGGTATGAAGTCAGAAGTGATGAAGCTCTGAACTCCAAATATCAATATTAGACCCAAGGTTAAAATAAATGAAATACTTCAGTGCATCAATCACATCCAGATCTTTCTTACTGCCTGTGAATCCTTACTTTCTTCTTATCCCTGACACAAGCACAGCACAGTCTATGTAATTTTCCCATTTTTGCACAAGGAGCAGATGGATTAGCTCTGTTATGTGGGTTAAAATAATGCTTAGGATGCCATAATTTATTTTTGTGTATTGCATGAAGCCTAAAATAAAACTGAAACTGCCTAATTCATATAGTGCTGACTTTATGAAAAGTAGCAGTTGTGAAATGTTAGACAAATAGACAAACAGTCGCTGACAGAAAACAATTGCAGTATCATGTTTGTTTCTGAGTAACTGTTGGATTTAACTTTGACACGCAGGGTGAAGGTTTTCAGAGGAAGGAAAGTTCATGGGGAATATGACATCAAAGTAGAGCAGGTAGGTTTTGATGTGACTTTTACTGTGTTTTCTCGTTTCAGCATTCAAGGTCTGATTATTGGTATTATAAGGAGCTTTGTGTTTTTTTTCAATAAATCACATCAATCGCAATTCTCATCTGTGGCTACAAAGACTTAGAATTACAAATGTCACATGGATCAGTTCACTAATGATTACCTAGTGCATCTCATTTGTTTTGCCCTGTTTTGTGAACAACCAACTATGATTTTGCTAGGCTTGCAGAAATGTAAATGTTTACCTGATAAAAAAAACAAAACACTTTATTTATTCCTTATACACTCCAGTTTTTATGGGTATCTGCAAAATAGCATGTTGAAACAGTGATGGAAGACAACACTATTACATCAGTTTTAAGATCACTTTCTCCCTCTGAGGCCTTTTTATTGCTTTCTATTTTTGTCCTATTTGACAGAGGTGTTTCCATTATTTCCCTTGTGGGCTCTTCTCAGGAAGAACACACTTCAGAAAAAGTCTGCCATCCTATCGTTGTACCTTTGTGATTATGGTGATTGAGTGTGATATCCTTTTAGGCAGAATTTTCTGAAATCAACCTGGTGGCAAATGCAATGGGCTCGTATCATGTGGATATGGAAGCGATCAGGAATGGACACAAGGTTACAAAGTAAGTAAATAATCAAATGACTGGAGAAGAATATGATCACGTGTGTGGTTTGGGTTCAAGTGGCATCTTAATGTAAATACCTCACAGTGGAACATTCCCCTCTTCTATTATGTTAATGTTCTGCTAATGTTCCTTGTCTCAGGTCCTTTAAGCCAGACTTTGTGCTCATTAGACAACATGCCTTCAGCATGGACAAGAATGGTGACCACAGGAACATAGTGATTGGACTTCAGTACGCTGGAGTGCCAACTGTTAACTCTTTGCACTCTGTCTATAATTTCTGTGACAAACCGTGGGTGGTAAGTGTTAATTAAATCATCTATTTGTTAGATTTGGACATGCAGCTTAAACCCTAAAGCTATGTGTTTATTTCAGTTTGCTCAGATGTCAAGAATGCATAAGCAACTGGGACCAGAGGAGTTTCCACTGATAGAGCAGGTTTACTATCCGAACCATAAGGAAATGGTGAGTTCTCTCCATCTGTTCCCCTTTCTCCTCCCCCTTTCCACTCGCTCTGATGGGATATGTCGTCACACTAAACAACCCTTAAAGGGACATGCACAGATAACCCCCCCACACACACACATACACACACACACCCTCCACCCTTGACTGGGTTTGAAGATAATTCACTTCCATGTCAATATTCCATCTCATGTAACAGCTGAGACCAACCTAATTTTCTGGGGAGTGTCTTGTTTTTGTTCTAGGTTGAGTCTGAGCTTCTGAATATTTGTGTGCCAAATTGGTTTCAGTGCAGTAACAATGACACGACTGCAGAGCTGTCACCCTGCTGTCACAAGCTGACAGTACTGGGCATGTTTTCAACCATCAATATGAATCAAAAGTTCCTACAAAAATCAAGGAACCTTCTATGTGTCACTCTGATAAAAATAAAAACAGAGTACAAATTTTGTGTCTAATTTTAGATTCTGTATCTTGTTACAGATTACCTCACCTCGATTCCCTGTTGTAGTGAAGATGGGCCATGCTCACTCAGGAATGGGAAAGGTATTACTCCTCTAAAAGGTATTATTGTGAATGCATTACATCTCGGACCATTATATGAAATCATATTTATTTTGTAATGTTTGCGACACCAGGTGAAAGTGGACAATCAATATGATTTTCAAGATATTGCCAGTGTTGTGGCTTTAACCAAGACTTACGCCACATCTGAGCCCTTCATTGATGCAAAGTATGACGTCCGCATCCAGAAGATTGGTACTAATTATAAGGCATACATGTGAGTTAAATGAACATTTTATTTCATTCTGTTCTTATTATTTTATGATTCATACAGGTGATTGAATAAAGAAAGTTCATTCACAAACAACCAATATACCAGCATATAGCAAATAATATACATGGTGAATCATTGTATTTTTGTTTTCTGATAAACAGGAGGACATCAATTTCTGGCAACTGGAAAACAAATACTGGCTCATCGATGCTTGAGCAGGTGGCCATGTCGGACAAGTAAGAACTAACAGATGCAGCATGAGATAAAACATCATATAGAACCTCACTGTACCATTATAGACCTGTATAACTTTCTGCTGCAGGTACAGAATGTGGGTGGACTCTTGTGCAGAAATCTTTGGAGGGTTAGATATCTGTGCAGTGGAGGCTCTGCATGGCAAAGACGGCAAGGATTACATTATTGAGGTACTAGATTGGCATGAGGGCGAATGATGCCATGATATATATGACAGAAGCAGAGCCAACTGAACCGCCATCTTGTCATTTTCTAGGTAGATGACTGTTCAATGCCACTCATTGGTGACCAGCAGGACGAAGATCGCATTCAGATTGCAGAGCTGGTTGTTTCTAGTATGAACCAGCTTGTTCCACGTACTTCCAGCCCTTCCACAGTCCGTGCATCCACATCAGGACAGCCAGTACAGGTGACCAAACCATATCCATAAGTCATGTCCCATAAGCATTTTCATGTCAGCAGATGTTCAGTAAACCATTCACCTGTATCTATATTTACAGGTGAAGTACATTTCATGAAACTGAAACTTCCTTTTGACTTATAGAAAGCAGCATCTCCTCAGCCTGTCTCACAACCTAAAGTACCACAGGCTCAACAGCGTCCATCACCACAAGGTATTAAGCATATCATGATATGATGTTCGTTTTTGAATATCTTTTCCATTTCCATGTTTAGCCAATGCTAATTAATAGGCATATGAGTGTTTTTGCTACTCTTCCTCCTGTAGGTGGTCCTCAGCAAGGACCCCCATCTCAGCAGCGTCCACAGCCTCAAGGCCAACCTCCAGCACAGGCCCCTTCAGTAACCAGTCCTGGCACTGGTGAGACCATTGCCAAGGCCAACCAGGGACCTCCAGCCCAGCAGAGGCCTCCGAGTCAGGGAGCTCCACCAGGCCAGAGACCTCCTTCTGGTCAGGGTTCTCCTCAGCGAAGCCAGGGAGGCTCCCCCCAGGCTCAGAGGCAATCGTCTGTTTCCCAGCAGCAGCAGAAACCTTCTCCCGGTCAGAAACCTCCAGGAGGCCAACCCCAGCAGAGGCCTCCCCCACCTCGGCAGCTGTCACAAGGAGGCCAACAGAGGGCCCCTGGTCAGCAAGGTCGTCCTGGAGGACCCACCACCCAGCAGCCGCGACCCGCTGCCCAAGGACAGGGGGGTCCAGGAGGACGACCCCCGCTGCAGCAAAAGCCTCAGCCACCACAGAAACCAAGCCAGGACAACCCGTCTGTGGGCGGTTCTCCACAACTAAAGTAAGTAAGATAAATGAATCGGTATTGGTTTCCTCTCCTAGAGCAAATGAAAAAATGATCCTCTTTTACTTTTTGCCTGCATCAGGATATGCATGCCACATGGAAAAACAACTCATGCTCCTTGATGAAATATGATCCACCTGAATGTGCATGATTTATTGATCCTTACATTTTTCAGTCATTCAGAAGGAGTTTGAACAAACATTTCAGAAAGCCTGGAGTGATTGCAATACATAAAAACAAAAACCTGAACAACCCACTTACAGTCATACATAACCATAATAAACCGGCCTCAATGGTTTGTGTTCTGTTCTGTGGAATTGTGTTCTACCTGTAAGTGAATAATACAATATTGGAAACTCACAAGCTTTTTCCCGAATCATTTGAAGGTATCTCCTCTGAATTGAACTCGCTCAAGTGAATAATTGTATTTTTTTTTAAATAGCGACATGAATTCATCATTGTAAGTTATAATATAATTGCTAGATAAAGTGGCCATAAAATCTTTTTCTGAATTACCTACATTATCAAAACCAAATAAAGGCATTTGGTGTCATCGATCCCTGATCAAAAACATGCATAACTTTGCATCCAGATAAGTCATTCACTATTCATATCATATTCAACAGATCAAATGATATAAAAAGTATGGTCATTCAGTAATGAATAATCATGCACTTATGTCATCTTTGAGCTGCTTCTCTCCTTTCTCTCTCTGTGCTGCCGTGTTCCAGCCTTTTCATTTCATGGGTTTGCTGCATGACTTTAATAGCCTCTTCCTCTCCTCTATTGCCATTTTCCTCTCTTTATAGCAAATCCCAGTCTCTTACCAATACCTTCAACATTCCAGAAACCCCAGCACCACGAGCCAGCCTTAGCCAGGATGAGGTGAAGGCTGAAACCATACGCAATCTACGCAAATCTTTTGCCAGTCTCTTCTCAGACTGAGATGGCATAAGCCCACATCCCTCCTACTGACAGAAAGATGGACATGCAAACCGAAGGGCGGATCCCTTCTTTCTTCAACAAACAAGGACCAACAGGATCCCACCGTGAACACTGACCCTGATACAAAAATGTACACATCTAACACCCACTGCCTAACAGTTAAAATCTTTTAAAATGAACACAAAGTAGAATACATAGTAAATTTGGGCACTGAAGTCTGAAACATTCCTTGCCTCGCCTCAAGCTCCAGTAAGTCATTTGCCCATCGTGTCACATGAACAACACAAAGCCTGCATATGCATGAACACTCACAAAATAAGAAACAAAAAAACACAATACTGCTCCCACTTGTCTGTTAGTGCCGTAAAGTCATTGTGATCTTTATGTTGGAGCTTGGTTGGTTTTCTGAACTGACCGAGTTAATTAACTCAGCACAGCCACACACATAGAATGTCCAGTGTTAGCTTATGCTAGATCTGTTTCAGCTTTTGAGCGCTCATGGTGACGTCTTTAGCTGCATGTCAACAGGAGACAATGGCCGCATTTCCCACCCCTCACATCGGCGCTTGTAACTGTGTCGTCAAATGTAGTTGAATTAGTTTGTAAAGTAGCCTAGTAGATATTGTGAGTATGTTGTCGCTGCCACTTCCTGTTTTTTGTCGCACAAGAGCAAAAACCAACAAAGCTCTCCATATTGAATGCATGCCTTACACAGACAAGACAGTCAAATCAAATGGAGTTGTCTCAGGGATGTCCAATTGATTGTGACACTTGTGTGTGGGTGAGGGTCTTCCATTACAGTTATATCGTGGTTGTAGTTGAGACGTTCTTCCCAGTAACGAAGGAAAAACATACATTTTGTTGAGGTAGAACATTTTATGGTTTAATATACATTTGCACAGAGAAAACACTGCAAAATTATACTTGAAAAACAGTATACAATGACTGACATTTGAAGTCTGTATCTTCAGGTTTATTCACCTTCAAAGCAACAATCCAGTGTTCCTTTCCATGGGATGCTGCTGTGACAAGTGCGGTATATGCAGGGTTGGTAACAGTCACCAAAAATGTAGTCATAGGAAGTTTCATTTCATATTCGCTTGTTTTCAAAGAAGTAATAAAATAATATACTGACTGTAAACCAATTTAATGGATGCACTTAATGTTATGTCACTTAGGTTTAGGAGAGAGTTAGCACATTGTGAGTAACTTTAAACCTGAATCTGTATCGTAAGTGCAAGTTTCTGCTTCCATATCTGCCTCGGTTTGTAACAGGTTTACAGTCTGTAAGCAGAGGCCATACTCAGCCAAGGAATGATACATATACATGATTTATCTATATAAGAAATTTAAATGCAATGGAATGTCAACTGTGGGATGTACCTTTGGCGTAGATTTAGCATATGTGATGTTCCTGCCACTTTCCCTTTTTGCACTAGTGATCCTTTTTTTTTTTGCTCACGACTCTTAAAATCCTGGTCAGTTCCATTTCCAGGCACCAAAAATGTCTTCCAGAAGGAGTGCTTTCCATTTGAATGTTGATGTAGTATGGCAATATCATGCTTTTAAGAGAAGACCCAATAGCCATAAGGTTAAAGGAGTCCTGGTTTCCCTGCAGATTCTCCATCATGCCTGCATTGATCATTCTATGTATGTATCCACAGTGACCCCTTGTGCTCAATGGTGCATAAATGTGTGAATGTTCAGTAACTGGTTTAACCAAATAGGTATATTGTACAGAGCTCTGATGCAGAGTGTCACCTTTATCCCCCTGCTGCTATTTGTGCTTGTTGATGTTATGTGAGTCTCTAAGGTCTTTCTTTAATTTCATGTCATTTCGTTACTGCTAATTTAATTATTTTTTTTCCATGACACGTGATTGTCTTGGGGCTTCTGAGTTTATGCAACAGTTGAGACTTCATTTTAAACTTTTACTGTGACTCAGCGTCAGTACATCATCGGCAGATTTATCGTGGCAGCAAAGACACTGCCAAGAGAATCAGTAAGAGGAGCCTAGTGTATTTTTAACACTCAGAGTGTAATTGATGAAAATGAGCCATCTCAATTTGCAAGGATGGTTAACTTTGAAAAATGTCTTTCTGTCAGTCAGAGGCCTCTTGGCCATATTAAGACATAATATTTACAATGACGTCTCTTGGGACTGACAAGTTGGGCTGGGACAGCAATGCAAAGATGTACTGTATTTATTTATGGTTTTGATATTTATAAACATTTTCTTTTAAATGGATTGCAATATTTATGGTGGTATATTTGGCTGTGAATGTATTTTTCTTTGTCAAAGCTTTTTGTTTTCTAGATGCGCTGTAAAATCATCGTGAAAAGATTAAATGTTTATGAGTTTGAGTGGAGCTGATTGTCATTCAATGCCTGCCAGATTTAACAACATAGGTACATCATAAATGTAAGTGCAAGAATCAAAAAGCTGAGGTCTTTGTTAATCAAAAAAATAAATAAATTATGGTGGATTATAAATTAAATGTAAAGATTAATTGATGTTATATGCAATGTAGCTATATTATGTGAAAATGAGTATGTTATAAAAACATGCACAATAAAGTCTATGATGAACAGTGACTCTTTCCTTCTCTGCTGCCTTTCCTTTATTTCTTTTTACTTGCATGCTTTTAAGTAAAACAGCTTATTTCACATAGTTTCAACATATGTAAAAGTAAAACTAGGATTTCGGCCTGATTACTGTGTAGATCATTGGTAGGCATGGTCAGTTTATAAAATGCGTAAAAGTGCACCTGCTCTAAAATGACACTTTGCATGTTAACTCTCTCATTTTGTTAAGATGTACAGCAGCTTGCACAGTATTTGTAACAGCATGCATACTAATGTGACCACAAGGTGGTGTTTGCTCGCAGCCTGACTTCCATTGCTTTCAGTTCTTCATGAGATTAACCAGTGTTATATAAAGCATTTCATGCTGGTTAGATGAGCACATTCAATTCATTTTATTTCATTCTATGTCATTGTCCATATGTTTAAAATGAAATGAGGATTTTAATTGCATTACCTTAATTTGAAACACTCTTTGGTTACCTGAATACAGGTCCAATCAAAGCTTGATATAAACTATTGAGCAACATTTGAAGAAATGAATAACAGCAATTATTGTAATAGTAGTAAATGTATCAGTTTTTATGTAACCCTATTCTTTAATAATTATATTTAAGTCACCTGCTTAACAATTACAATGGTGCTAATACTGCAGAGACTGTGCAACAAAGCCTCAGTTTTATTGTGTCTTCTGGGACATATATTTTAATTGCACAAATAGATGCACCAGTGTGTGCATAATCCTTTTAAACATAACTAAGCCACTATACAGTGTGAACAAATGGCTCTCTGAATACCAGTCATCATTATTTAGCCCACTGTTTTTTTTTCCCATAGCATTTTAATTCATGGTGTTGGAGGGAAGACGCATGCATTGTGTTTCAGCATCTTTTTCAGTTGGGACACAAATCTGAATGATGCAGCTGCAGCAGAGAGAGACTCACACTATTATGTCTCCCCATGTGAAAAGAATGCTTGATTTTCAATGCCTTGGCTTGTACAAATTGATGGTTATATCCACAACTGAAAATAATAGTACAGATATTTAATTCTCTTGTATCTAAAATGACTTGTTCTGTTTTGACATTTTGTCTTGTAGGCTTTATACAAAGAGGGAGAGAATTCAATTTTAATCACCAAATGGATCAATGTCTTTTTCCATTGAAAGTTTTCCTAGCAGAAGAGGTGACTGGAGCACAAAATCTAATTTGCAGGCAACATGTTTTATAGCCCGTTGCTCATGAAAGGTCAGTAAGTTTTTTTTTTTAAAGCTCTGTCTTCTCCCTTACATTTATCTGCAGCACAGTAGGAAATACTGCCTCTTCACTAACAAACCAAAGCTTGGTCAGTTTGGTTCAGTACTTCATCTCACCAGAAAGGCCAGAATATTACATTGTAATGATGTGGCTTCACACATCACAGCAAAAATAATGACTTTAGTGTCTTGATAGGAAACAGCAGGCTGTTATATGTCTTGAACATAGTCAGTATTTGGCAAGCACTGTGATGAGCTGATGCTTCCATTCACAAGAAGATAAGAAAACTTGTGATATTCACCCACTATACAGTCATACAATTTTAGTGTTGTGTAGTCATTCTAATGCAACTTTTATGACTTTGCAGACTGAAAACAAAGGTTTCAAGGGTATTTCACCAATAGTTTTGTCTTGTTATCAGCCAGGGAAGGACAGAAGGGAGGAATGCTGACGACTTCTTCACTATACGAGGATATTTCCAGAGATGACCCATTTAAACAGCCAAGAAAAGCTGCAAGCACAGGTGCATCTGGCTGCAACTGTTAACTAGAATTTATAATTACATACATTAAATTATGATGTAATCATAAACCGAACCAAATGTCAAAGTGATTTGCACATATAATTTGATGGGTGGGCTACTTGGGAGTCAAGCAAATACCTATTTAAAGCTATGGCTTTAAATCAGAATCAGAATCGCCTTTATTCACTAAGTATCTTCAAAGAATACAAGGAATATTAGTCCTTTTTTTTTATGTACAACATAATGAACAAGCACTAAAAACACAACTACAACAGAGTTTAAACAAGTAAAATAGCATTAATTTAATTAATTTCAAATGTTTTAGCACTAGACATTTATAAGAATGAAAAAATTTAACTGTCAGTGTACAATTGTAGGAACACATAATAGCCTTTAAATGGAAAGCAGTGGCAGTGATCTGCTGTTACACATGGCCTACAGCCTCAGACAATTAGTGCAACTCAGTACTGCTTTGCATTGTACTGCTGTGGACCAGAGTGTTAGGGATATCCATATTTAGAAAGACCTCATTGATTCTTCCTAACTAAGGCACAAAAGATTTGCTGTCCATCCAGTGTTGAATAGCAGGACCTTAATGACAGCACTGCATGATAAAACCGCCTGATGACCTCAATCAGTGTTTGAAAATCTGAGGAAACTCTGAGAGAGAACATTTTGCTCTAAATGTAATGCAACAACATTCTGTTTGTGTGCTGTTATGTAATGATATCATAGTGACAATGTACACCCAGAAATAATTCACACCATCAGCAATGCTCTGAAAGAAAACTGCACCCAACGAGAGGCCCGGCTCTCATTCCAAATGTGTTTCCCCTTTAATAAACTTGCACACATGACTGAGTGATTCCTTAGCCAAAATGGCAGATGATGAAGGATGAGAGAAGAGTGTGTAGTAAAGATTTAATTAAGCCTCACCGTGGGATGTCTTACTTGGACTCCAGAGACACCAGGACAGAGGAGTTTGTGTTTGCTCAGTGCAGCTGTGAATAATATCTACACTATTCTTACTTTGACCTACATGTACTGAGCAGAGGATCTGAGAATATGCCTACATGGGTACTGATATTTTTCCGGGCACCAACCTGTCTTATTTTCATAGTGAGGCTGCCAGAGGGGGTCTCCTTATGCTAAACCTTATGTTAACTTTAAATTGTCAGTCTTTTCTTGAGAATATCTGGGACGCACTAGATCCACATCCCACTGTACTCTACGTTTCCGCTGAATGTAGGATTCAAGGTGAAAGGAAATGTGATAGCGCTGCTGAATCCTCCTACGTTACCTCTGCAGATTGTTGTAGGTTTACATGCAATTTGAACCTTTCTTCATCTTTTCCTCATGACGTAGATTTTTATGGTCTCCAGACTCCCATCAGCACTTTTCTTCATTCCCTTTGAAATCAATTCAGTCTCTTTTGCTCCTACTCAGTGTGGGTTACCATGGATACAACTCCCAAATGGTTTGGCTTGTACATGAATTTGTTTATGAGTGTTACTTGGAATGGGTTGGAATGTTAGTTTTTTGTGCAGCCAAAGTAAACATAATTTACTAATTAAGCTTGGGCCAAAAGAATGACGTAATAGGCATATCACATTCTATTCCATATTCTTGTTCAAGGGACGTGTGGGGGCATATTGTAGCTGCCATATTTACAACATTTACTGTATTATCAGCTATGTGAGAACATCTAAAAGAGTGTCACTAGTAACGACTTTTCACTCAATAAAGAAGGAAAAGCCTAAAAATCTGCTGCTTGTAATCTAGTCTGATCCTTTGGGAATCAAAACTACACCAATATGGAGTCTTCAGTTCCCCACTGAGCCAAAAGAGCATCCAAATACTTCAGTGGAGTTCATCTAAATCCGCACAGAAACATGTGGCCTGAGTGGTGTGTTTTGGCAGAAGAAAGTTCGGACGTAGGGGATTGAGTGGTTTAATTTGTAGGGAACATAATCAGGCTTGAATTGGAATTAAGGGAAGTCTTCGTGCATCTCGCAGCAGCAGCAGCATCATGGAGAGTCTTCTTCTATAATCCGTCACTTAATGTGAGTCTACATATTTAATACACTGCTTGAAAATGTCCTGTAATATCTCAAAGAACCACCCACATCTCGACACATGTCTATCTAAGAGGTCTAAATCTGACTGTGTGAAATATTCACCACAGGAGGGAACGTAGACAACATCCCCATATTCTCCAGGGATGTCCTATGCTACAGCCAAACCATCTCTGTCTAATGTGTTTTCCTTGTTGCTCTTTGAGGTATTATTACAGTCCAAAATAACTGAGGAGAGAGAGGAGCTTTGTGTTTGCCTTCCACAATTGCTATTTTAGGCTGGACTTTGTAAAAAAATTGGGCCCGGCGATGTGTCCTCCTCACATCTCTTATATAACTGCCTACAACGGGAACACAGCAATCACAAAGATCGCTGGTAGTCACTTAATCTGACATGGAGTTAATTGCAGAACTGAAGGCTGTTTACTGCACCAACATGGACAAGGAAGTGTGTATGAACAAAACAGAACATCCTAAATCTTACATGTCACAGCTGTATGAAAATCTGCTTGATGTGGTGCAGAAAGACTGAGGCTGAAGCTGTGGTCTGCTTTGACTGTGTTACTCTGTGGTCACATACGTCTGATTGATCCCTGTCAGAAAGGCCTTTAATCAACAGAAAGCCATTGATTTCCTCTCCACAGTGACTACGAGGTGCCTAAGACACCTGCTAGCAGCCAGCTGACAGACACTTATGCCTGCTAACCAACAGCTGACACAAACTGATGCCAATGCACTGTGCTGGAGAGGGTGAGTCACACATGCTCAGATAGATCCCACTCTTAGGGATGCTGGATGCAGCACAATGTGAGATCCACTGTACTGTCATTCTGAATCATATCTAATACACGTGGTATGTCACAGATGGAGTCTTGGTTAGCAGTGGTGTTTTGTAACAGGGATGCACAGTCTTTTGTGTGAGCAGAAAAAAATATAGATAATAGCAGAATAAACACTCAGGTCATCATCTCCTGTTGTGTGTCCAAGCGATGAAAGCTGTCCTTCCTGCAACACGATGAACTCTGTCAAAGCTAAGTATCATCAAGACCTTCAGCTTGATCAGCACAGTTCATCTGTAGTGATTTCTATCTGCCGTGGGAGTGCTTCAGTAAGCAGTTTTGCTGCGGCAGTCACATGCTCAGGTCTGGGGCTCACAGCCAGCTGTCTCCATCATCAATTCAGACAATGCAGAGATTATTGTCACTGTAGTGAGGTGAGACTTTGGGAAAGACATCTGTGGCACAGGACAATAAAAAGAAGGCAGAAAATAAGTGATTTTTAGACTTTGCAAGAAAATTTGCAAGGACATTTTGAAGACATTTTGTAAAGCTGTTTCTCTTCGAGGATGGTGGAAAATTTCTTTTTTTAATTCAAATGTACCGTATGTACAAGTTCTCACAGCATGTTTCATCAGCCGTGTTGACTTTGATTTATTACCAGAGTAACTCTTCCATTTAGGCTTGTTCCAGATTTCATGAGCGAGGTATCACACTTATATCATAATAAAAATGCTAAATTACAGTATATTCACAGTTGGTGTGATTTTTTTTTTCATCACAATGTTTATTACAGGTCCAAAAGTGTAGGAGGAACTCCAGAAGTGACCAGTGTAGGATGGCAGAGCTAGGCTTGCAGACTTATTTGTCTACAAACTTTCTAAAAATGCAATTGTCAGATTTGCCTGAACTGATGAAGATGATTACAAAGCATTTCACACTGCAGAGAACACACTACCAGCATTACCCCGGAAATGCCCTGTTGTCCTTAGGGCTCTATATTCGGAGATGAGACCGCATTGCTGCTCAGACTCTGAACACCCACCCCATCTTTAACACCCCCCTCTCCCCCCCAACCCAACACAACCAACCACGCCTCCAGAGGCACGCGCACAAGCGCAGACTCAGACACACCTCCTCCTTTCCCTCCATCACACACAAAAACACACACACACATACACACAAAGACAGAGGCGACTGTGGATGCATCGCTGGATGGAGAAGACAACATGTAAGGCAGCATGAAGGACGGGTGTTCAGTTCCGGGAGGATCCCAGCAGGTGCGGTAGTCTGAGGCTGTTCTGAGATCAGCTGCTGCTCCATCATGTCCACTGCATCCGATCAACTCACTGGCGACACGGTAAGGCCCCTAAATATTATACCCCCAAACTTAACCCAACTCATCCTCCCGTGCTGCGCACCGCCGGCCTCTGTCCTGGATTGAACCCGCTGCTTTTTTCTTTCTTTCTTTCTCTGCAAATGATGTCATTCCCTGCTCAAAGGCATTGGGTCAGCCACAATGGATGGAGGGCCGTCCGTGCCGCAGCACCAAAATAAAAGGGGTGCCCAAGTGTTTGGTAACGCTTCAAGGCTTCAATGCGTCTTGGTGCGACCCCGTAGCGCGGCATCACATTCGGAGAACGTGGAAAATGGTGCAAAACAGACAGAGAAGTTATTTGTTTTTTGTTGTTGTTTTTTTTTGCTCCCAAATAAGACGACCGTAATAAATCAATATAAAGCAAATACTATTATAGGTTACATGTAAGGCTATAGCCCCATAAAAGGAAATCTATAATCCTACAGGAACAGATCCCCCTCCAGGAAAACGCTATGATGGTGATATAATTGGTAAATCATATAATAAGGTCAGATTCAAGTCGCGATTGTGTCTCAAAGATGGATTTTGTCCCCACAGAGAATATTAGAGCAATTCATATTGATTACGAGTCCATTTTCAGACTGAGATTTTTGCCCCCTGTGTGCAACTCAGTGCTTCGTGGTTTCTTTTCTGTGTGCTGTAGCCATGGAGACAGTATGTGGCATGTGGTTAAATACTTCTGCTAGAAAGTGTAGTCTCTATTGAAGAGGAGCTGTAGACCGTGAATACTGGAGGAAAGAGAACATTTACTTACTCTAAACATGTCTTATACTCTAACAATAAATAAATAACTATACACAAATGAAACAGAAATATGCATAGTATTACAGCTATCATACAACTTAAGTCACTATGCAGTGCAGGATTTCTGCAAACTCATTCACACTGTCATTGCAACACCATGACTTTGGTTAAAATAGCTTGTGAGATTGTATGAGGTCATCTATAGGCTACACCTAGAAGAAGAGCTAACACATCCATAGTATTCCACACAGATGGCAGCCTGACACAGATATGTCAAGATCTTGAAATACTCACTGAATGTTGTCTTTAGGTATCCATTTTATATCAATGTATCCGTCTCTTTGCTTTTTTTTTGCTCATTATTACCTAAACTATTAAGATAACCAGCAAGATGGACTAAATTACTTTTTCCAATTTGTTTTTAGTGACATTATCAGATTTAATATCCAATTTATTGTACTAAATGTGCTATTTTCATTTTTTTTTTAAAAATTCTCTTCACATAGATTATAGTAATAATGAATTTCCAGCTGTCATTTTGGCATGGTGAACTGATTTCACTATGTATGAATGAGTCATCTGAAGGAATGACGACATACTGTGTTGGTGATAAGAAGGCAGTAGTATGTAGCAACATCTATCCATAAATAAATGAGAACACTGAAAATGTTGCTCTTTGAACCTACCGCATTTTCTCAAAAAATGAGAATTACATTTTCGGATCCAAATAAATACCAATAATATCTAATATTGATGATTCTAGCTACACTATACTGTACAGTTTATATGCGTAGGGTAAAAAGGTTATTGAAATAAGGCATTTATTATTATGAGATTTGTTAGAAAGAACAAATGCGTTTTAATCTTGTTTCAAATGCTTATATATATATTTTTTTTGCAAACCTTGGAAGAATCTGCAATAAAAGCAGATGGTTATATGCAGGAATAAGTTGCTTAGTTACATGATGAGAAGCCAAACGTATTGAAAGTTCAATTGAAACAAGAAAAATATTAAATTAATCAGGCAAAATAGTAAAAAGCAGTGTATGATCATCTGTCAAGGTTGATCATGTGTTAACAGACGTGATGTATAGGTGTGATGTGGAGACATGACAGGAAGATGGCTGGTCAGTCCTTTCTCATCACGATGAACAGATGGTAACTCAGGGTTAGCTCATAGGTGAGTGCCAAAAGATAGGCTGTGTGTTTGTGACATAGAAATCTACTCTAGGAAGGTCTTGTTTTGTCCGTATTCATCTACAAATGGATGAAAAGTAAATGATTTTCAATACAACAAACATTATATTTATAGTATTTGTTAATAGAGTGCAAGTATAAGCAGCAGATACCACAAATGCTTTATTGAACTACCACCTACTGAAACTTGATCTTAGATGTAGTGATTTTTTTGTAACTCATTGTTAATAATTTGAATACTGTTTTCTTCAGCAATTTGAATTTTAACCTATCAAACATAGTGCATTATTGCAGTTATTCTAACTGTGCCAATATACAAGCTTGGTATTTTCTCCCAGTAAAATATTTCCAAATAATGATGCAAATCGCTGTAAACAGCTCATTATAGGACAGAGTCCATTTAACACCTGAAGGTCATTAATACATGCTTTCAAACCGCCTCCTCAAATATGCTAAACAAAATAATATCCTAGTTGTAATGTTGCTCTAATGCAACACTTGACTGTGGTATTACATCTCCCTTTAATTTAGTTGGTAAATCACCAGCTATTAGACACAAACTCTCCCACTGATTAGGTTTTTATATAACATTATTGGAAGAGTTGTTAATATTGCTGGAAAGTAAAGTCTGGCTGTTTTTTTTTTTCTTTCAGTACATCGTATAACTCAAATCTGTCTCTCTTTTTTTACAGGCTGTGTTGATCATGAACCACATTGAATGGCACTGAAGTTCCTTTAAGATGACACGAACTCATCCTCCTGATATACTGGCATCAACATTATATCGGGACATTACTCTTAATCCCATCGCTGACCACTCCATTTCTCTCCACTCCTCCCAGCAATGTGACTTGAAAATGATAGATAAACCAGAAATCATCAACAAAAGACACTGCCGTAGCTTTGACTTCATTGAGTCACTGGATGATCCTCAGTCCTTCTCTTCTTCAATGGAGTATCCTTACAAGAGAGCTGAAACTCAGACATTAAATAAAGATCTAATGTGGAATGGCCTGGATCAACCGGGACATCTTCGCTTTTCATCTCCTGATTTGTTTAACACCAGGCAGTTTCAGCAGCACACCCAAGACAAAAGCAGCCATCTAACGTGGTCTGATTCTAAAAAGAGAACAAGATCTAAAAGTGCTCCTAGAATCAAGGCCACCCTCACTCCTGTGCCCATCTCCGTATCTCCTCCAGGAGCCAGGAAAGGGAGGGATGCACCTCAGGCAGCATCGGATACTTTGAGAACTTCTGAAACACATAGAGAGACATATTCTTCCAACAGGGCTTTTCTAAATGAGGTACATCCTATAAAGCTACAACCTCACTCTCCCCTCTATGTTTCAGACTGTTTTGAGGAGGATAAACCAGATAAACCAGCCATAACTCCACATGTCAGATGTCGTGTTGACATTAAACCAGATGCTGCTGTACTCCAGCACACATCAAGGCAGGTTCCCAATGTACGGACTGAGCATCTTTGGCAGAGATATTCCCAGGCCAGTAGCAGTAGAGGTTTGTATGTACCACGACAGATTGTCTCCTCACCAACGCCCACTCCGAGCGAATGCTACAGTGGAGATTTTAGACAAGGATACCACTATACCACCAGCATGTCTCCCATTTCGTACCAGCATCTTGACATGCACAGAATGCCCTCACCAACAGCACCATATCTGAGTCAAGAACAAAGAGCTTACTCAAATCCTAACATACCAACAAAGTTTTTCTATACCGAGGACCCTGTTCGGTATTCGGTCCATCCCTTCTCTAGAGCATACTACCAGGATGATCGTTCCAGTCTAACCAGCCATGGCAGTACTATGACGAGTCAGTATGACCCAAGGACTCGTTGGGTGCACACCCTTCCTGTCAGGTCATATTACACTGACCATCTTTCTAATCGAGAGCCAGCACATTCTGTATATAGCAGACCTTACTCAACAAGTGAGGCAGGGTCATACGTTTCTCAAACACCGCTGTCCAGATCTTACTATGGTGAGGACAGTCGCTTCAATCCATACCATCTGAACAACTCAAGGTTGTTTTATTCTAAGCCGTTCAACTCTCCTGAGGAGCAGTACATTCCACCAAGGTTATACCACACAGAAGGCCGTCGTCGACCTCGAATGTCCCAAGCTTTCTCTGATGACTGGTATCGCTCAAGTATATCTGGCTACTCTAACCAGTCATCCCAGCATACGCCACCAAGAGTAAGACCAGAGGCTACTATGCCCCCGTGGTTCACTAATAGCTGTGTGGAGACAAGTAGGTTAGGAGCTGAAGCGAAAAACCACTCCAAGTCTTGGGACAATATTCTGTATCCCCGGCATGACAGAGAGCAGTCTGTTCCTCGTGGACGTAGCTACGAGAACCTGTTTTACCAAGCGAGGCATGGAACATCCGCTGATATTACATCCCAACCAGTTATACTGAATCTCTCAAGTTCACCAAGACGCTATGCTGCGCTTTCACTCTCTGAGAACTCATTAGAGAGGGGATCAAACAGTCCATGGAGGAACACCAAGAGTGGCCACTGGTTTGTAACTCCTGAGATCACAATAACAGACAATGACTTATGTGCAGGTAACAACAAGAGGCGTGAGGTGCACTCAGTCAGCTGGGATATGCTGGACAGTGAAAAGACACCATCTCCAAAGGCAATGCATGAGAAACAGCCCTCCGACACAATAGACATTACCAAAGACAGGAAACATAACAACTTTTCCCTTCAGCAAAGTCTTGAACAATTGGATGAGTTATTAGCTGACCTGGTGGTTGACTACAAACCACCAACAACTATCAGAAAACCAAGTGAAGACCTTTTGGACCAACTAAAACAGCTTATTACCGAAGATGATGAAAAAGAGAGAGGGTTGTCTGGACTGGATAACCTGCAGTGTTTGAACGCACAGCAAATCCCATCCAGCAAATCTAGTCCAGACACAATCAAAGACCCTGATAGTGGATGTGATGCTTTACAAAGGAGTGCAGAAGAGTGTTCTCCAGACCATAGCACAGATGAAGATGACAGCATGGTATGTGCTAACAAGAAGTGCAACAGGATGGAGACGATGTTCAATGCTTGCTTATACTTCAAATCATGTCACAGTTGCTACACCTTTTACTGCTCACGAAACTGTCGCAGGGATGACTGGGAAACCCATAAAGAGACCTGTCTCTACGGCCGTGTCAGCAGTGTGTGTCGACACACACTCAAGTTTTGCAGAGAGAATTCAGAGATCCATAAAGCCTTCTCTCGTGTTGCTAAAGCTGGCTACCTCTCCAGAGGGAGAGGTGTTCTCTTTCTGGGCTTTGCTAATCCAGAGACAGCTGACAACTTCCTGCAGGTTGGGCTGGAGAGTCTCCTCATGTCTCCCACATACTTATCTCTCAGAGAGCTAGATGGCTTCAAAGACAATCTAGGTGAATACTGCAAGGAACTGCAGCATGCAGGTAATGAATATGACCCCAATGAATGTTTCCTTTTGAATGTATCCATAGCTGTTGGTGAACTAGTGCCTAACAGACCTTCACCAAGGGTCCAAACACCAACGGTACGAAAATATGCAAAGGTGTCCTTGGCTTCCTCCAGCCCTGACAAAAAGGTACTCAAGAAGGATAATGAAATGGAAACTCTCATCCTCACTCCCCCACCAGGCACACCAGACATTGACAAGGAGGGGGAGGAGGGAAGAAAAGCAAGAGAGGTGTGCTTTGTCAATATTCAACGTGAGCTCAGGACAAGGGGAGTCTTCCTTCGTCACGAGTACCCCAACATCTATAATCAGCTGTGTGAATTTGTGGAGAGCAACAAAAGATTCACACCAACTACTATTTACCCAATAGATAAGAGAACAGGGAAACAGTTCATGTGCATGATCATGGCTGCATCAGAGCCAAGAACACTGGACTGGGTGGGCACCCCTCATCTCTTGGATGATATTATTTAGTATAGCACTAAAATGTAACAATAATGATGTCAGCTACACTATCTGTATATACTGTAAATGTAAATACATGAGGTGATCTAGAAAATTGAAAATTATTAGAGAAATATGTGACCAATCTCTCTCACTCTCTCTTTTCTCACTCTCTATCTGTGTCTCTTTTCTTTCTCCTTCTATTTACACAGACACACACAGACCTCCAAACAGACACATACACAGTATATACAGACTTTGACAAGTTCCCCTATGTTGTTTTTGGCTTGTTTTGATCCTGTCGCTCTTTGATGAGTGGATAACATGCATGTAGATTAGGCACAAACCCAGTTTATCCAGGTGTTTAAGATGTCAACATGTATGATCTGTGCAGTTTCTGCAGCAGTGTATAAAGCACACAATATTTATGATGTACACATCTCATTGCCACCACAGAAAAGTAGGCACTGTCAAATTTCATCAGTCAACCACTTTTGTTTCTATTTCAGAAATTTATATTATATGTACGTTGTCACCGTGGTTGTAATATTACAACTGTTTATTAGTCCTTAGGTATATTCTAGTTGTGTAGGTATTTTTTTTATTATTATTGCTATATTAGTTATTGTTTGATAGTCAAGAAGTACAATAAAACCACTCTTTTCCCCATTTCATCAGGAATTTTAGTTGGAACATATTTCATCTTGTAATAAGACTTGATGTCATTATCGTGCAAATTGCTTTGTTTGAAAGTGGCCTTCTGTCAAAAAAAAAAAAAGCATTTGACACAAAGCAATGTATAGGTTTAGCTATTTCTAAAGGCTTGACAGCTCTTGACTTAGGTTTTATCTACCATTGTAAATGAACAATTATTTTGCTCAAAGCATGTTATTTATATTCAGGTATTTTAATATTGATATTGCTTAATTAAAATGATTATGTTGACGAGATACCATCTGATGCTTAGAATTGTAAGAGATATATTATAAATATAAATATATATATATTGAATATTAGACCATTTGACCTTGAGACCTTATTGTAAGTAATACCATAGTATGTTCTTAAAGAATATGCAATAAAAGAGCAACCTTAAAATATAGATATATATATATTGCAGAATCCTATTTTATTATTGATATTGAATTTTTCCTTGGAGCCAAGAGCTGCAAAGACTTTGTTTGCACTAAAATATAAATTATAGAATAAGAATGTTCCTAACATAGCTGCAGCACTGATCCCAGATGTGATGATATGCCTGCTTCCATTTCCATTGTTGACTAATCTAAGGTTGCTCTTTTACTTGATTAAATATCTTTGTGCAAGACCTTCCTTAACTTTCTATTTTGTGATGTTTATAACCTACATATAAATATATAATAAATGGAATTTAATGAGTAACCTAATCAGTTTGCATTTCTGTTCAACTATTTAAGGTGGAGAACTCTCTTATTTGATCATTCTGTGTAATTGAGTCATTATTTTAGGATATTAACACTAGTGCTAATCTGGCATGAACTCTGATGGAGGATTGTTGTAGGGTAAAATGTAAGTTACTGCGTCTCGGCAAAACTCGTAAGTCTTTAATCTGTAGACAAACAATTCACACTGTGGACCTCAGTGCACTCAAAAATATTTTTAGGATTTATGTTTTTTTAATTGTATATAAAATGTGCATCAATGTACATGGAGTTTTAACATTATAAGCAAATAAATGTCACATATGTCAGTCAAATGTAAATGAAATTACTAAGAATGAGAAAAACGATTTTAAATCCATAAAGTTAATGTGCATATTTGTCTTGAATTAATTAAGATACAATATTGTTAGTAATGCACTGAATTTCTTTAACTGACAAATACTGTTTAATAGCAAGTATATTCATTTGTTTATGCTAAAAGTAATTCAGATGAGTTTAAATTGTATATGAAATTAAAGCAATATTTAATATAGTTTTTGAGTGTGCATGAGCCATTGAAGCACCACTTTCAGCTTCCAGCTGGCTGACATTTGGAGATCCTTCTTCCTTTGCAGTGAAACTAATGAATTATAGCACAGCTCAGGCATTTGAACAGGTTATTAAATACACATGACATTAGAGCACCATCTAGTGGCAAAATGCTGGAATTACGTCCATGTTTTGTACAGTGGCTGCAGTATAACTGCATTATTTGTAGCATTTTCGTAAGGAAATACTGTATGCATTAACACAACACTTTGTGGTATTATTTAAGTCAGTCTGCATTCTTCTGTCTTTATAGAAAAGCTTTCATGTAAATATGAAAACGTACTTGCTTGCTGTTGTTTTGTTTTTGAGCTACTTTTAGAGTTTATGAAAGAACATCTAAATGTAGGTCGCAGGTTATCAAGTAAGTGCAACTGAGTCAAGCATTCTTTTAACTCATCTGTTTTTGACAAAAATGAGTTGGGCTGCAGTATGGACAGTAGGACTCTAAAAATAATAAGCAACTGTTACAAACAAATCAAAGTAGCAAAACATTTAAATCAGATGCCCTGGGAAACAAAATATGAGTCATTTTTCATTTTATTATTTCTTTATTGGATAACCTCAACTCTGCATCCTGTCAGAGACCCTTAGTTCATTATCGGTCAGTGGATAGCAGCATGTGCGTCTGGGGACTTTTTAGTAAGTCGATTAATTAACTAATTTATTTATTTTTCAAAAAGAGCTGGAATGGCTCTTCTCAGGGTGGTGGTGAACAAAGATTACAACCTGATTGAGTCTGAGTGATTAAAAGGACAATGAACAGCACAAACTCCAAATGACTATCTTCTTTCCTTATAATATATTACCTGTATTTACAACGTTATTGGGCATTAACCAAATAATTCTGAGAGCGCATTGACTAAATGCAAATACAGCTGCAAATACATGGTTTTCAGAAATAATACCAAACAGCTCATAACCTGAAGCCTTTACAGGTCCCATATTTTTGTGGATTTTCCCTTTAAAAATCCTTTGCGCATGCGGGTTGCTTAGGTCTCCTCGTGATGACAGCAAATGACAGCAGTGTTCGCTCCTGCAGAAGCCAGTGTGAGTCGGCTAGCCGCCACTAAACAATTCCTCCGAGGTCAACAAATCTTTTGATCAGCTGTGTTTAGAGAGATTGTGAACAACTACCACACACTAATTACGCTCGGTAAGTTGCTAAATATCCGTTAGCGTATTTGGGTGATCATATTTGGTCAGTTAAAAGCTTGCAGCACTAGGCTAAGCTAACTAGCTAACTAGCTCACCGTTAGCTTACCTAGGTTGACTAGCTGAGGTTTGGCCGAATTTAACTTGGTTATCAGGCTAATGCTAAATTAGCCAATTCACCGGTTTGTTTGCTGTGCTCCTCGCCCGACTCAACGCCAACATAAGGCTTTCTTCACTGTCTTGTACCATTGTAACACCAAGCTATGTGTGCGTATGTCAGTTCACATTACCTCCATAGCATTTAGCTGACTTAACATTGTTAACGCTGACGTTCATATGTTTTTCTTATTCTCAATTCAATTGGTCGTTGTCTTCACCAAGTAAGCCCAGCCATCGACAGTACCCTAACCAAGTCTAGTGTTTGGTGGGTGTCTGAAAGACCTTTGTGAGCTAGTGGGTCAACCAAAAACAGTTAATCAAGGACACTTAAAGCATGTAAGTAAGTAGAAATGTTTGAGCTACACACCCATTTAGACTGAGCCGAGGCTGAGTCTTTATATATAAACATTCAGAGATCATAAGCCCTTTTTATAATAGCCTGCCGTCATCGAGCAGAAGGGTTTTACCACTGGATAATGCAGTTAAGTCCTTGTATTGTAGATATACTGGTAATTACCTTTAAATGTTGACTACTACCATCCATCAAGCCGCCATTAATGATGATATATGTCATTAAATTATTTCCTTTCCCTCAGTTATTTAGCAGATTTTTCCTGTCATATATCATAATGGATCCGCTATTTTATTTTTTTATTGTCAGTCATATAATGTTAGCTAATTGCAGACTTGAGGGGTCATTGACCTTGGCACTGAGGGTCCAAACTCAAGCACTCATTCTCACATAAATGCAGGGCTAACGTTTTTTTCCCAGTTACTTTTCCATGTGTGGCCATATTACTCAGGAATCAATTTAAATTATATCTACCATTGACTGTTGGTCAGATTTGGTCACTTTAATGTTTAATTAAATGCTCAGGTCTAGGGTGAGTCAATAGGAGCTTGTCCTCTGAAGTAAAGATTTTGTGAACTGGAAATAAGGTCAGTCTGTTCTGTATTTTTGAATGGGAAAACTTAATATCAATGTACATGTTTTTCTCATGCTCTGCATTTTGAAATGTTAGTATCTGGCCCTATCTGGCCCTAAAAGAGTACTAATGATTCTAAGTTAAGTTATTAAGTATTTGTGCTTGTGTAATATTCGTATGTAATTTTTATTTCTCCCTGAATAAAAGTTGCAGTTATGCAATTTGGGATAAAATGTGCTAAGATATCGCACAGTGTGAAACCAGTGTTTTCAGAATTTACTTCAAACCATCTCGCTTTGTAGATTGGAATGGGAGCCATTGCCTTACATAAATACACCGTTAAGGTTTAGGTTTGTCATTTTTCCTCATGACTAAATAAGACAGTCCAACCTTAAACAGATTAAAATGTAGGAAGTTGCCCCTTAATTAAAATAAAGTTACCCATGCTGAATTTGGATAAGTTTGATGATACTTGAGTTTATGATACAGGTTGTAACACATATGACAGGCACCTTGAAAAGCGCACATCTTATTTTGTTGACAACTGCATGCTTTAACATTCCTTTTAGACAGTAGCTCCCACTAGGTCGAAGCTTGTCTTCAGAAAGGGTGGTCTTTAAAAATTCCAGACTTGTATAAGCTTTCTCTCATTATCAGTGTTAGGCTAATAGTTTTCCAATCAGTGCCTCTCAAAAATAATAGTATTGTGGTAGAGGTGTTAAAGATCATTTGTTGTACTAAAACTTTCAGTTTTTAATTTCAGAGAATGTAAGAAATGCTCTGAAAGGGAAGTGTGAAGAGGATGTTATCCTGTACCTCTCAATACCTTTTGTGGAAACTGAAATCGTTTGAATGCCTATAAAAAGCACTTTGTTCAGTTGGGCTCAGCTATGAAGTGGGAGGAGTGCGTTGTGTTCTTACATGGCTGTTCTTACATGGCTGTATTTTATTTGTTTATTTAATTTTTTTTTTTTTTTACAAAAATAGCCTTAGAAATTAAATTTCTTTTATGGTGCTTTCACAGATGTCATTTTGCCTTATGGTTCAGACTGATGGTATTTAGTGTCCCACCTTTCCCTGACTATTTTCACTCAGCTCAGAACATTGCAGATTATGACTTTCCTCTCACCGTCTGTCGTTTGGTTTCTCTTCTGCTTTAGAGTTCCTCAGTCTTCTACATGATTGAGTCACCAGGTACCTCTATGAAGTGAACCGTGTAGATGTAGTTGGCATAGGTGACTGTGGCAAATAGCTTGTAACCTCTTTGCTAGCCACTCAGTAGCCTAGTTGCTTTTTCACTTCCGTCCAAATATGTGAGGAATGCGCTTATTTAAGAACACGAGTTCATACATGGAAGTGGAACGTGAGTGTGCTTGGCAGCCTTTTACCCATAAGAACATTTAGGTTTCAATTGGAAAGCTGTGCAGAGTTCATTCTCACGATAATTGTCGCTGAATATTTCTCTATTAATCAATTAATTAGTCATTTGCTTTAGAAAGTTTTGAAAAATATTCAGAAGTGGTTTGTATACACATCTACCCAAAAAAAACCAAACAACAAAGAATATTCAGTCAATAATATCAGCAGATCTTTTGCAGAAATTTGTAAACTTTCCTTTCCTGCTTCTAATTACCTTGTGTTTTTTCTGTATCCCTAGATAATGTACAGCTATATTTTTTCAAATATTACATAAGAATATTATACCTATACAGGTGTAGTTCTTACTACTCGGCTCTTATAACAAGGTTAGCTGTAGGAATGATGTTTTGAGCAATTGGATTAAATCATGTAAGGATGTTTTTCCTCCCAATGTTTAGATTACTTTATTTACTGATGTTAGCATAATAAAAAGCACACAATCTAGGCTACTCACAACCTGAGGATTATTAAGTGCTTTTTTTTCCACAGTAAAGTAGATCAATAATCACTATGCATCTGAGTTTGCCAAGGGAATTTAGTGTAGAGTTTGTCATTGTATGTTTAAATCAGCATAACCAATTTGATTTGCCAGACGTATCAAGTCTGTTGTTGTGGTTGTCTGTTATCCTGCAAGCAATGACACTGCCTAGCCGTTATTCTCACTCAGGCCGTTTTCTCCAGCCTTATTCTCCTCCCAGAGGCTGTACTCCACAGTGTTTGCCATGTTAGCATCCAGCCACAAAGAGGCTTTGTGCAAGGGATTCACCAACAAATCATTCAAATTTCATGCACTCAGTTTGGTTTGTATGTCTTGGTTGTGTATAACTGGAAAAGGGAATCTGATTTGCATATTCTGCTGTCTTGTGTCTCCAAAAGCTTGTTAAAAAAGTGTGCTTTTGCTGTTGTCATTGGGCCAGTGTGTGAAGCACGCTGAATGCAAATGATCACTTCCCTCGCATGACATTAACATCATGTGTTGAGCTAGCATTTAACCAAACTTAGAGGAAAGGGAACCACTTCCTGTTTTTCCTCTGGATACAGTACTTTTCTATCCAACTTTACTGGTTAATAATGTTGAATACTGACAGTACAGATTCAGTTTAAATAAGTAACACACGTTCATTAGAGAAGCTGCAATGATGTAATGTTTTGTCCTTTTTGTTTGACTAATGGTACACAAATTAAGTGATCTGTAAACTGTAATCACATTTTCTGGGCTTGGCTCTGGTTTATTCTGCTGCTGAGTGAGCAATAGTATTCTGTGTTTATACAAAATGTTGAGGTGGAATGGATGAGGTGAAAGGTGCTGTACTCCTGTCGTGAACATTCTGTGTAACAGTCTTCAGACAAGGTAAACCACCTCCAGATGACTAGAAAACATTCTGAAACTTTTCACAGGCAGAGTAGTGCTCCTGATGATGAGTGAAGTGGCTTTTATGAATAAGATTGGTGGAGTTGCCCTTGAACATAGTCAATTAATTATTTAGAGACTGCAATTGTGAAGCAGTATTGCAATTGACTTGTTTTTTTTCCTGTACTCTGCTACAGTCATTTACCTCTCTGCCTGCGTGAGCTGTTGAAGATGGTGAAGCCAGACATCCACACTCTGGCCCACCACCTGAAGCAGGAGAGGCTGTATGTGGCGTCAGAGAAGCAGCTGATCCAGAGGCTCAACAGTGATGTGCTAAAGACAGCTGAGAGGCTGTACAGGGCTGCCTGGATTGCCAAGCAACAGAGGATCAACCTTGATCGTCTCATTCTCACTAGGTCAGATCTACTTCTAGAACATGCTCTGATCTTATATCTGACTCGAGAAACATACTTGTGTGCTTTCTGTCCAGAGCTAGATAAGATGGAGCGACTTCATGTCTGTCCATCAACTACAGAGCTGGAGTGAGGACTAGACTAGCTAATCGAAAATCAAGCAAAACAGAATGATGAACTCCCTCCAGAGTAAAAAAAAAAAAAGATAGTAACAGCTCTAAATGTTATTAGCATACATCTAACTCATTATCTACATTTAATACATCTAAAACTTTTAGTGTGATTCACATAATTTGTGGCATTGAAAGTTAGGATTTAGCCAGTTGTAGTAGTGAGGGGGTTTTGCAAAATGATAGCAGTTACTGACACAAGATATTTATTAAAATAAATGTAATTAACAGCTAATGCAGTTTAGTAATTATGCTAAAACTCTGCTCTACAGTGCGGAGGCCTCTCCAGCTGAATGCTGCCAACATGCCAAAATGCTGGAAGATACTCAGTTTGTGGATGGCTACAAGACTCTTGGCTTTCAAGAGACGATCTATGGGGAGTTCTTGGCCAGACTCAGAGAGAACCCCAGACTGGTGGCATCCTGTCTGGTGGCAGGAGAGAGGCTGAACCAGGAACACACCCAGGGGGTCATCCATAATGTCTTCACCTCACTTTATGGCAACTGTATCATGCAGGAGGATGAGAGCTACCTGTTACAAGTATGATTCCACTTACCTATACAACAGTGTTAAATTCTAGAATAACACATCTCTAGATTTTAACATTTTTAACTGGACCACTTTTGTCAACTTTTAGGTTTTGCGCTATCTGATAGAGTTTGAACTGAAGGAGAGTGACAACCCCCGTCGTCTACTGCGACGGGGAACCTGTGCCTTCAGCATCCTTTTCAAGCTCTTCTCAGAGGGCCTATACTCTGCCAAGCTCTTCCTCACTGCAACACTTCATGAACCCATTATGCAGCTCCTGGTAGAAGATGAAGACCATCTGGAGACTGACCCGGCCAAAGTGACTGAGCGTCTCACTCCAGCCCAGCAGGAGCGCTTTGGGGAGAAGGGTTCTGAAGGCTACAGACAAAGGGTGCAGGCAGCTGTGGAGGCCAATGAAGCCAAGCTTGTAGCTTTGGTGAACAAATTCATTGGTTACTTAAAGCAGAACACCTACTGCTTTCCCCACAGTCTGCGCTGGATCGTTTCCCAGATGTATAAAACATTGTCATGTGTAGAACGCCTTGAAGTAGGTGAGGTGCGTACTATGTGCACAGACCTGCTATTGGCCTGCTTCATTTGCCCCGCTATAGTCAACCCAGAGCAGTACGGTATTATCTCAGATGCACCCATCAATGAAGTGGCTCGCTTCAATCTAATGCAGGTCAGTGTTAAAGCAAGTATTCTCTTCTTCACATCCTATACAAACTTACTACATGTGGGACTCACTCGTCTATATGTTAATGTTTCATATCTTTCCTACACAGGTGGGACAGCTTTTGCAGCAGTTGGCCATGGCGGATGATGATGCAGACCCACGGAGGAAAAGCAGTTTGTCCAAATTTGATAAGGTAAGCTATGCACATTGCAGTCATGCCATGTGGTAACTAATGTCATTTTATTTTAATTCCAGCTTAAGTGCATGTCTCTCCTTTTACTAAGTTCCTGTCATGCTCTCACTCTCAACTGCAGAGTTGTGTAGCAGCCTTTCTGGATGTGGTGATTGGAGGAAGAGCGGTTGAGACTCCGCCCATGTCTTCAATGAACCTTCTAGAAGGCCTCAGCCGGACCGCAGTCTATATTACACATAATCAACTTCTTGCTCTTGTAAGCAGTTCTAATATTTATAACCAAAATGTGTCATTAGTTCTTATGACAGGTGATTATTACTGTATATTTCCCAGCCTACCATGCTACTTTTACAATGTTTAATATACAGAGGTTAGGGTACAGACAAACAGCACATACCCTACTTTTTTTTTTTTTGGGAAACATAAAATATTTAGCTTGTTGTCACTACTTCGTAGAACCTATTCAACTGTAGTGAATTTTGAAACTGGCATTGTGTAATACATATCCTGTTACTGTGCTGTTGACAGTTGACTTGGGAGTTCTCCTTATCACAGTACTTTCTGTGTTTGGCCTAGTTGGCTATAATCACAAAGATATTTACTCTTTTCTTTTATTCAGTTGTGTGATCACACCTGTCTGTTACAAAAGGAAATTTTACACTCTGACTCACTCTGGCTGTGACCTTTCAGGATGTCCTACAGGGAACAAATCAGTTGCCTAGTATGTGTGATTTTTACTATACAGAGTGAAAAATAGTGATTGGATTTTATTTAGCTTGGTCCCACTGAGGTGCAAGGTCTCTTCTTCCTGGGAGTCTTTGTCAGGACAGCAGTATCTAACAGTTTTACATAAAAAACAAAAAACATGTTAAGCCATAACAGCAACACAAAGGAAATAATAAAACAAGAGAATGAAAGAAGGTATAAACAGGCATACAGGTCATACCAGTAATCAGAGCGTGCACACCCCCTCCGGCCAAGGGCTATGGAAAGCAGCAACATGTTTCCCTCATGGCAGTTTGTAATATTCCTTTGAAGGTATTTGAAGAAGGGAGTGTTGTAGGGTGACTGATTTTGCTGCTCATTCCATACCTGGGGTGCATCAAGTTCTGTGTTGGTTTGCACATGTTTTTATGATTGTGCATTAACTTGGTTTGTGATAGTAGTTTAATTTCAATGTGTATCATAATGTTTGTGCAATGCTTTTGCCCTTCTCTCATTGCAAAACATGTCATTGAACTCGTGCCACTGCTCATTTAAATCAAGTTTAGATTCATGTACATCATAAAGTTGACAAGCATAAACTTGCCAGAGACAGCTCACACCTCTACTTCGGATAGAATATTTGTTGACACCCAAGCATTGATTTACTTGGATGAGGTTCTTACAAAAAAATGTTAGCACATTGTTTAAACTGTAAATGAAAGAAATTGAAAACCTGCTGGAAAATGGTTGTTTGGGGAGTGCATTAAGTTTAAAAAAGCATTTTTGTGTTTTTTGTATTTCTGGAGTGGACGTTATGAGCAAGATTTGTTGAACACTGTTCTGTTTAACTTTTTTTTGCCAGTCCATAAAGCAGGATTCCCATGGGGTCTTAAAAGTCCTGAATTTACAAATCTGCATTTAATAAATTCAAAAAGTCTTTAAAAGGTATTAAATCTGATATGGTTGCTGCACAGCTGCAAAGAAAATAACGTTAGTCCACTCAGTTTAACCCGTTCCAACCTGACAATTCATACTGAAATTAGGACCCAATTATCGCTAACTTTGCAGACCCTGTTAAGAAATGACTTGGAATGAAGGGAATCAAGGCACTGGATTAAATACATAAATTTTCCTTAAATCTAGTAGTCTCAAATTTTTGCCAGTATGGCTGTTAAATCAGGATTAAATTCTTTCCCAAGTAGTGTTAAAAAGGTCTTACAAAGTCTTAAATTTTACTTGTAGAAACCTGTAGGAACCCTGACAAAGATAACTGCTCTAGAGGTAGTTGGTTGACAGCGAAAATGGAAACAGAGAGCAAGCAGTTAGAATGTTGTATCTGTGTCTAACACAAGTGTCTTCTGTATTTAGGTGGACTTTGTCAGGAGTGTGATGGCAGGAGACCACCTTCGAGAGGAGGAGCACATGGCTCTGGAGACCCT
>JAPTYQ010000030.1:20668474-20682717 GCA_029814465.1 Ostorhinchus cyanosoma | reverse complement strand
TCTCATCTCAATCGGAACATGCTGAGAGGTGCAATATGAAATCAATACAATAGGTTATGATGACTTGATTCAAAGGAAATTGATCGTAAATTATTTCAGTCATACACTGAGCCAAAAAAAAAACCTCCATGGCTTTATCACAATATATTGAATGCTTTGAGCCTCAAATATCTATCTTATACAGATATTTGCTATTTACTATTATTTAACTATATTTGGTTTAGTCGGGTTGTTGCTGTTAATTTGTTATTCAAAAAAAGATAATTTAATTCAGAATGAAAACTTATCATTAGTTGCAGTCATATCATATAATATTTGTGGAACTGATTCTGCACATGAAAACACAGAAATGCATGCCACTCAAAAATTTCAGTGTTAACAAAGGCATAATTTATTTAGCGGCATTTTCATACACCCAAGTTCACACATTGCTCATCTGAAAAGCTCTGAATAATTGATTAGAACTAATTACAGAATATGAATCAACACTAGTCCCCTAACAACACACAGAGGCTTTGTAAAGAACAAAAAATGTGCCTTTAAGATGACTTTGGGACTAGAGGGGCGACTTCTTGCTGGTCTAACACTTTTCCAGAACAAAAAAGCAGTTTCTCGCTGTGGATGATGCTTTACTCTTTGTCTCTGTCCTTCTTTGTGTTCTCAGGGGCAGCTGCGGAGAACATGCTCGGCAGCCTGCTGTGTCTTCCTGGCTCAGGTTCAGTGCTGCTGGACCCCTATGGTTCCACCATCTCGGAGACCACAAGTGAGGCCTGGAGTGTGGAGGTGTTGCCTAGTGACTCAGGTGGGGCACCAAGTTCAGTCTTGAGATGTGAAACTTTGTACTTTAACTGCTATCTTTTTGTGACTATAGTCTTGATTCTTGTGATTTATGTCCATGACAGCCTCACACGTGTGTTTGCATGCATATTTATGTATGTTTAATGTAGTGGGGGTTGAGGCACCAGGTGTGATTGCTCTGCATTCTATACCAAAAATGTGTGCATGCATCTGTAGACATATTTGTATGCTCTTGCCTGTCTTTCAGGGCAGATCTGTGTGTGCCAGTAAAAGGCAGCTCAGGGTTTCCTTAGAGGGACCACCAGGTGTGTTTGCACCTGTGGTGGAGCAGTGGGAAGGAACGCACAAGGACAGCAGCTGTCCTCAGTCAGTTTACATGGTGTCAGTTCTTTATCTGGCTAGACTAAGCATTGCTTTCCTCTGAGACGTGTGTAGTTTTTATGATGGTAATCACTCAGGGCACCAGTAAATACAATCTTATGTGTTCAGTGTATTTCATGTATCTTAAATGTTTAACTAATGAGAGATTATGTGCTTAACTCTTGCTTTTAAAAACCAGTGTTTCTGTGAAAATCTGGTGATTGCTTTATTAACAACGTTAAGTGTTTATTTGAAAAGCATGAGCCTTATGTTAATTGAAGTATTACACCATTTCAATATGTGCAGTGTAGAAATGACATGCATGAGTGTCTTGATTGCTTTTTGTTCCGTTTGCTGCCCATGTGCTGCTCCGTAATAGCACAATCGGAGGCTTGCTTCAAGTAGTGCGCTTGTTTCATGGCTAGGCAGCAGAAAACTACACTCAGAAGAGCACTTCACCAACACATTATTACTAACGAGCATGCAAATGAGTACTGCTGTTAGTATGGAACCTCTGGGTTGGACCCAACAGCTCCACTGGGTAGCCAAAGAATTGGCCGTACTAGCTTTATGGTTTAGTTTGGCAGTTATAAGGCATGATAATGTATGCTGTGTTTGATTTCATGCATATGTGCACACTTGGTTTTCCAATAATCATAACAAAGGAAGGGGTGGAGTGAGAGAATGACCACCATCTGTAGCAGAGTATGCTAGATTCTTTCTTTTTACTACCATACTTTGTTTATATTTGGGTGAGAGAAATACAGATTTTCCTCCAGACAAAATGTAATTGTTTTTTTCTTTTCTTCTTTATTTTAGAGGCTCCAGACCTGAAGCAGGAGGAGCGTCTGCAGGAGCTGGAGAGCTGCTCAGGGGTTGGCAGTACCTCAGATGACACAGAGGTCAGAGAGGTCAGCTCGAGACCAAGCACACCAGGCTTAAGTGTTGTGTCAGGTATAAAGTTATCTACTTCTTTTAAAAAAATAACTTTTTTAAAATACGTATTTTCTCCATAACCCATGATGTCTTTTGTGTGTTGAGAAATGGTAGAGTTAGACAGTGAGCTACTATTTCACATGTTAAATATCCAGGTGAAAACTTTGTTTCCCACTGTCCTTGTTTCTGTGCAGAACGGTCATATTGCTGGCAGGGCTGTTAGTGGGGCTAGTGGGGTCAGTGCGAATTTTTCTGTATGATACAGAGGTTAATGCTAGTTGTGTTTTCCCTGGGCTCAGGTGGACATGCTATGTTGACAAGCATGAAGTAGTATCCTAGATTAAGAAGCCAGCCATGACGTCCCTGGCTCAGCTCACAGGAAAACATCCCAAGGGATCAAGCCGATGGATAGTCTGCATCTGATGATCACTCTTATCTGTGTCGTTCTCCCAACCCATGGGAGCTTACGCTACCAATTTAGAGTTCCCAGTTGGTTCTCAACTGAGCGAGACCATACAGCATAGTCTAAAGAGAAAAATATCCTCATTTGTTTGAGAACCATTGAATATCCAGGTTCTTTCTCCTGACTGCTGCCATGTTGAAGCTTCTCACTGTAAAGGTGATATTGTTTTGTTTTTGTTTTGAATGTCAGAAGGGACATGCATTTGTTTTTTGTGCCGCAGGTATCAGTGCAACCTCAGAAGACATCCCCAACAAGATCGAAGACCTGCGGTCAGAGTGCAGCTCAGATTTTGGGGGAAAGGACTCGGTGACCAGTCCAGATGGGGAGGAGGCAGGCCACGGTAGGAGAATGTCACATCAGTAGAAGTGTGTATGTGGTCAAAACAGCATCAGCTAGAGCCATCAATCCTAGTCCTCACCACAGCTGCCGCCAGACTAAATCACTGTTTCAGAGTGCTAAACTTTACTTAAAGTTGTGAAGTAGAGTAAATTATTCTTTGGCGTTCTTAACATCATACAAGGTTGATTGCCTGGATATTGTATCTTTTTTTTTTTTTTTTTTTAACTTATTTTAAACCAATTTTCAAATCAACATTCTTCTACTGTTAAGTATCCCAAGTCCTTTTTTTGTATTATAGGAGCACACCATCTGACATCTCCACCATCACAGGCTGATTCCTTGCTGGCCATGTTCGATCCCCTCTCCACCGGTGAAGGTAATTTGCGCTCCCAGAATGCTCAACACCCAATCAGAGATAGAAATGACTATCATTAAATTCCGACCCTAATGTTATGGGCTCACAGAGCAGCTTGAGTGCTGCGAAATTAACCAAAAGTGAGCCTGTGCCCCCTCCCAAGTCTATTACAGGACACAATAAAGGCGTAACTGAAATGTCATTCCTCTTGGCCCATTAATTGTTTTCAGTCTTTGTTTCTCTTCATGTGTGTTTAGTTTTCAGTGCTGAGGGTAAGTGCAGGTGGAAATTGTTTGAGAGAGGAACAGTAGTGTCTGTGGCAAGGTGAAGGGATGACAGGTTGAGAGACCTCACCCCAGGCTCTTTGGCACTGTCCCCTTGTCCCACTGTGCTCATGGCACGAGGCTGCCATTGGAAGCTTTTCAGGAGAGAGAGTCTACCCTTGGAACAGGTGGCCTACCTACACCTAGGGCTCATCTCCCACTAACATCTCTCTTTAGCACTCCCCCCATTTCTAGGTGTTTTTTCTACTCTTGTAATATGTGTAGAAACTTTTCTATAGAAATGGGTGAGATGATGAGGTACAGTGGAGCACTACTACAAATGTTTCAGTCAAATTTCTGAAGTATAATAATTGCAGATAAAAAAATCTAGATGGTCTTTATTGAGTATGTAGTGGGCTTTTAAGAGGATAATTTAGGCTGAAAGAGAATGCAATGAAGACTGCTCATGAATATTTTGCTATTGGCCATATTCTTTCAGTAAAAACTGAAATTTGCTCAGTCTTTCATTTTGCATCTTTTACTGCTTCAGGCTCTTCCACTGGAACAATAGTGAGGCCCAAAGTGCACTATGCCAGGCCCCCTCACCCTCCCCCTGACCCTCCCATCCCTGAAGCCAGTGCCCTGGGGCAGGAGACGCGCCACTCTCTCTTCACGCCTCACTGCTTGGCACAGGCCGAGCTGGAGCACACCAAGCAGCGCCACTCCTTCCCCGACAGGCTCGTCCGAAGCCGTAGCTCTGACATTGTGTGCCCAGGCCGCCGGCCCACAAGTGATCCTGGCCTTAACCGGCGGGTAGCAGTTGAGGATCGTGACCCTGCAGGGGCCTTTGCCGCAGGACCATCTTCTTCTCCCAGCAAGGACTCCCTGAAAGGAGAGGTAACCAACTGCCATGGTGATATTGTTGTAGACAGTTATGTTTATTTTTATGCTAATGTGTAAATATTGTTTTACTCTGTTTTTGTTCCAGTTGTAGGTTTTTAATAAACTATGTGGTTGTGTCCCAAATTTAACTAGTTAATTTCCTTTGTTTTAAGGCTGAGGACAGAAAAGACAGTGACGATGAGAAGTCTGATCGCAACAGACCATGGTGGAAGAAACGTTTTGTGTCAGCCATTCCCAAAGGTTAGTAAACAGATCACATGGTCATTTTAAACATGTCCACTTTTCTAAATTGAAAAATGTGCTTTTAAACATTAAAAAGTGATCTGTTTGATTGCAGGACTCCTTTATTTTTTGTTGTGGAGAAAAGTTCTCTTAATCACAACTGACAGAAAATATCACACTTTAAAGAGCAGAGCGAAAGCCAATTTATAATGTGAGAAAGAGAATGATGATCCATGTTGTCCACTCCATTGCTGATGTTCCACTTGGAAAATGATGTTTCTTGTTTGAAGTTACTCCAGAGACATGTCCAGTCCTTTTTCTCTCACGTCTCACTGGCTGCAGATTTATATAGACTTTTCAAAGCTAATCAGTCATCAGAGAAGCTTTAGCTGTGTAGATTGTATGGCTGTAGCCCTCCCAGCAGTGCTGTCAGCCAGCGGCTAATGGTCATTAGATAGACCTCTCTGTCATCAGCACTGATAGATGACACATCTCTTGTTGCAGTTCTACTCTACAACCATCTCTCATACATCTGTCTGGGAAATAATGAGCTGTGCCCACATGAAATGCCTGCTTATTACTCTTTGAGATAATGATGTTTCTTAAGTAAACATTAAATTGATATTCATAAAATGGAAGACTCTTTGCTCACAGAAAAGTATAAAGCCATGTAGCCTAACAACGCCACACTCCTAGAATTCTGTGGTGTCCATTGTGTTTGTCCTGCCGCTCTGCATGGTGATGCACATTTACTCGTCCCTCAGAGCGGCAGCCTGTGTGTGAAAGGCCAACCCTGTCTGTTGTGTTCCTCACAGTGCTGTATTGGACGGCTGAGAGTGATGTCCCAGGTAATGCTTTCACGCTGTTGTCACTGAGCTAGCTTTACTGCTGGAGCCGGCGGCTGCGTGCCATGCTGCTTTGTAGATGTGCTCTTATAGCTGTAGAACTGTGATGTGACATGGTGTAGCCTGACCTCTCACAGCCACACCTCATCAATGCTTCCATTGTGTCACCCCTTTCCTTTTTGTTCCCATTGTACTGTAATAAGAAAACAGAATATCAACGTAGATGCTCCATCCTGTATTTTGAGTGGTAGATGTTGTGTCTCTCTTTGTTTGTCCTGTTCACACCTCTGTGTTAATAGGATAAGCATTAGTAGGTTTACAGTATGTATCTCTTCAGGTGAAAGTTTTTATGAGTTGCAATGAATATTTCTGATATTCTGGTGGTATGAGCTAATGGTGTTATATATCATCACATATGTTTTGCTTTTCTTCAGCTGTACATTTCTACATAGAGTCTTGTTAGTGTGATGCCATATATCCCACACTGAGATTCACTTTCAATACAACTCATGGAAAGTACAAAAGATTTATCGATCAAAATGCATTTTTGATGGGCTGTCAACAGGTGACCCATGATCAGCCTCTCATCTCGGAAAAATGGAATGTTTTGCACTCAATACAGCTCACTCACCACATATCTCTCCTTTGCAGCTCCAATTGCAGCGTTTCGGAAGAGGGACAAGCAGGAGAAAGACGAGATTCCTCAGGAGCGTATCCCACATGGTCTGTCCTAGTTTGTTTTTAATTACTTTTCCCGCTAAGACAGTTCATCAAAGTACGGTTTAATTTAAATGGATCTTGTGTGTCTGTTGTTTTTTCAGATGACCCAGTGCCCAGACAGAGTTCTCAAGCCCAGGCAGCTGAAGACATCCTGGATAAGTATAGGAACATCAAGAGGACCAGCCCAAGTGATGGAGCCACAGGTGGAGCTTCCTATGACGCTACAGGTCTGGAAAACAAATCTGGCAGAAGTGTCAAACATGGAGTAAATGAAAACAAAAACCTTGTATTTAATATTTCTATATACGCTGACAGATCTGTGTGTTGAGGACAGCGTGCATGACTCTCCGAGAGAGGATACTCTGCAGAACATTTCCACAGATGACCTCCCAGACTCTGCCAGCCAGACAGCACAGCAGCATGACTCCAAGTTCTCCTTTAGGTCCCATATTTGCAGAAATTTCACATTGATTTCCTACTATTTGAAAACCACTACTGCTTACTTTAATCTGTAATTTTATTTGTTTTTTCTTCTGTCTTTTAGTGATGCCAAGAAGAAATTGAGGTTGGCATTGTGCTCTGCAGACTCAGTGGCTCTGCCCATTATGGCTCCGGCAACCACAAGAAATGGGCTACCTGACCACATGGACCCTGAAGGTAGATGCATGCTCTTGTCTGAATCTGTGTTTTTAGGGGTTTGGGATGTAGCTGTCCCTAAACTGATGAATTACCAGAGAATAATGTGTTGCAGACTGTATTGAGGTGCCATTTTTTCCTTTCTGCCAAATTACAGAAATCTATGTTACGCTCTGCCTAGGCAGCAGGATACTAGCCCTTAAAGTTGGCAAGCATCCAACCAGCTGAAAGTGTCCCTAAGCAAAAGACACCAAATCTGTACCACCTTCACCTTCTGACTCACCTTCCAAGGTTTGGGGCTAGGTTGGAAAAGTGGGGGATGTTAAAGACAATTCCCTCATGGTATCAATAAAATGTCACATTATTATAGTGTCCTGCATATTAAATCAGCCATGTAGCCCCCGTACATAGATTAATAGGGGTACAACATATCTGAATGCCTCACAAAATGAATGACAACTTTTTCTCACAGCAGTGCAGCAAGACACAACCATTACATTCAGTACAACCCATGACATCCAATGAAATGGTTTACAGTAATATATATATATATATATAACTCTGTCTTTGTGGCCATCAGTCACATTGTCATCTGGAGGCAACAGCTTGATCGGATTACAGCAACCAGACGGTTCTTTTTGAGCAGTGTGTCTAACACTGTCTCCCTGTTGTCCTCTCTACCAGACAATGAGATCGTCTGCTTCCTCAAGGTCCAGCTTGCAGAGGCCATCAACCTACAGGATAAGAACCAGATGGCCCAGATTCAGGAGACCACGCGCTGTGTCAGCCGTTTTGATTCACGCACCTGCAGGAAGCTGCTGGCTGCTATTGCTGAGGATTACAGGTAAGTGCAGGGGTCTGGAGAGATGAAACGGGCAAAGTTAGGGCACCCCCCCAGTCTTTAATTTGCTTATCCCTATTGCATAATAATGAATTCTTTGTATTTCCTTAGAAAACGGGCACCATACATAGCCTACCTGACTAGGTGTCGTCAGGGCCTGCAGACCTCCCAGGCTCACCTGGAGAGGCTCCTCCAAAGAGTGCTGAGGGATAAGGAGGTGGCCAACCGTTACTTCACCACAGTCTGTGTTCGGCTCCTTCTTGAACACATGGAGTCCAAGATGCTTGACTTTATTAAAGGTATCTGATTTTTTTCTTTTTCTTTTGTTTGTTTTAGCATAATTGAAGTACTTCTAGCTGTTTGTATGTTTTTTCTGCTGGAGGTTACACTTCTGTCCTACACCTTATTCTTCCTCTTCCAGCGTTCCAGGGGTGCACAGCGGCTGATGACAAGACAGCATCAGTGGAGGATTTTCTGCGCTACTTGTATGGTGCCATGGCCCGTGATGCCATTTGGCAGTACGCTAGCGAGGACCAGCTGCAGGATGCCCAGATGGCGATCGAGCGCAGCGTTATGAACCGCATCTTCAAACTGGCCTTCTACCCGAACCAGGATGGAGATATTCTCAGAGACCAGTAAGTACTTGGCATCAGCAGTGTTTCTTTTTATGAAGTTTTAAAACATGCCATTATTATACTTTCATAATGTATGTTGAAGTAATCAAACGTTTTTGTTTTTTTAAGTATATTTTTGTTTATCACTGTTGAAGCTTTGATATGTGAACTGGGTTTACTGTTCAAGTACAGCAGTGAGTGTGTAATGTTAATCTGCTGTTTACACACTTGGCCCCAAAATATATATATATATAAAAGAGGAGACAGTGAAAATTTACTTTGATGATTATTGTCTGTATTTATTTGATTCATGTTGTACATGAGAATTGTAAGAGTGATTAAATCAATTTATGACATGCTGACAATGGACTGAGTTCAACAGTATTTTTTTATTTTTATTTCTGGGAACACTGCATCACAAACTGTATTGGTAATGTTTGTGTCATTACAGGCTTTTCCATGAACATATCCAGCGACTCACTAAAGTTGTTACAGCCAATCATAAAGCTCTTCAAATCCCAGAGGTATAATCTTGATTCTTTTTTTTTTTTTTCATCATCGCTATGGTATCAGTGATGAATGAAAACATATTCAGGTATAGAAAGAGCGTTTGGACTTTTCTGTTTGCAGGTTTACCTAAAAGAAGCCCCCTGGCCCTCCGCACAGTCAGAGATCAGGACCATCAACGCCTACAAGACTCCACGAGACAAAGTCCAGTGTATACTGCGTATGTGTTCCACCATTATGAACCTCCTCAGTCTGGCCAATGAAGACTCGGTTCCTGGTGCGGATGACTTCGTCCCTGTGCTCGTCTTTGTCCTCATAAGGGTAAGTCTGCAACTTTTTGCCAACATATCGGGTTGAAATTTAAACACCCTTCAAATTTCTTCGGTATTTATCAGTAAGTGAATTCTTGTAAACAGTTTTGAGAATCATAAAATTTTTTCCCTAAGTATCTGTATTGTAATGGCATGCTCTGTAAAGACTGCTGTCTGTTAACCTGTGCGGATAGTTTTTACATATTTTTACATATTTATGATTGTAATCTGTGTGGCATTGCGTGAGGTTCTTTCAGCGGCTAATGCGGGCCCATCCCCACATCTCCTCCCCTCCAGGCAAACCCGCCCTGCCTGCTGTCCACCGTTCAGTACATCAATAATTTCTACGCCAGCCGGCTGAGTGGGGAGGAGTGCTATTGGTGGATGCAGTTCACCGCGGCGGTGGAATTCATTAAGACCATCGACGATCGCAAGTGAAGCAGAACAGCCACCTGTATGGGCAGACTGCGGGGGAAGGAGCCGGGAGACTGGGAGACTTCCCAACCAACTGCTCCCTCTGCACAGCTAATAAAACCTGGCCCTCAGCCTGCTCTTTATTTGTATAGCCTGTACATAGCCAGAGACTTCGAAAGATTACAAAATATATATTACTGTATGTATGTGGACAAATCCAGGTTTTAGCTGTGGTAGAAAAACGGCTTTGGGGAAAATTGGCAACATATTAACTCTGATGTTAATTTGGATTTTTCCTTTTTATCTTTTTTGTCTCGTCATGTTTCACTTTTGGGGTCTGTATTAGAAATTTTATATAGACGATTATCAATATGACATTAAATCAACCTAAACATAATCCTATTGAAAGGGACCAGACTTCCTTGATGTAATCACTGATCTTTTTTTTCCCCTGAGTGAGAGGGAAGGGCTTCCAATTAAATTACAATTTAACGTTCATTAAATGCATTGTAACATAGGGATTTACAGTGCATGATGGTTACTGAGATGAGATTTAGTGAGTAATAAATTCCCAAACAGTAGGGCAGCTTTTTTCATGAATTGTTTACTTCATCCAATTCCTAGACACATCTGTCAATGACAATTTGGACAAAAGGGCCCACATATTTCTATGAAATAAAATGTATTTATTTCTGTAATTCTATTTAATGCTTTGTTTAATCTTACAAGAGAAAAATGCATATCATGCCCATTCAACGTGTCTGAGGCAAGTGATGTAATTACAATGAACTTGCTAGAAAAGAGATAGGAAGGCACCTTAGCAACGGGTAGCCCTTAGTGGGGATGCAGGGCGAACTGGATACAGGGTCGACTCGTGCACAGAGTAGTGGTGGCATGTATGGAAATATTGAAAATAGTGCCTTTGATGTGGGGCGCTCTGTACAGGCAATTATTAAGTTTTTTTCTTAAACCGGCATAGGCTGGCAGGCATTATCCTACCCCACACATACACACTCCAATGGGCCAACCACATTTCACTGAGAAACCTTTGAAACCCTAACCTTTGGAAATGGACATCACATTACTGATTGTCATAGCGTAGTACTGTGGTACTGGGTTGAACAAATATCCCCTTTGGTATTATAGATCCTACCTCAGAGTTGAAACCAATTAGCCTGATGTCAGTCTGTCTACAGTACTGTAACTGTCCTACATTGGTTGACAACAGAGTACTGGATCACTTTTGCACTGGTCATAGGTTTGCTGTTGATTCGTTCAGTCAGTACCTTTTTCATAGTAATACATTGAGGGCAGGAGAGGAAAGGTCGGCTACTGAACTGCTGTGATGCTTATTCTGATCACATCACCCTTAATTAACACAAGCCTTTGTTTTCGCGAACAATTATATTTTAGGCTTAGTTTCTGCTCTTAAATCTGAAATGCCACATGTGTCTACATGGGCCGAATAGTGAACTATTGGGATTTTAGCTTTCTACCTCCTCATAAGTTCGAGAAAGGGACTCCTGTTTATGTGCACTTATGTTTCTTTTTCCCAATTTAGCGTGCTGTGATCTCCCAGTGTCATTGTATCTTTCCAATTATAGTACGAGCATGTCTGATAACCCAGAAGTGACTAAAACTCCTTTTCTCTTGAAATCCTCTGCTTCATTTTTGTGCACAGATGTGCCACATGTATTATAGTTTCAATAATCCATTTCTTTTCACAGTAAATCACCTGACAGCACAATACACAGTAGGATAGAAGAGCAAATAATCAACACTATCAACTTGTTACTGACTTGCGGTTTATGCTAAAGTGGTTGGTGTAGTACATGAGTGTGGTTTTTGTCTAGTGAGTGTGTGAGATGATTGTGCGATTGGACCCTCTGCCTCCTCTTGCATGAAGTCAGTGAATGGTCTATACGTTCTCAATCATGCTAAAACAGTAGAATAGGATTAGTATCTGACACAGGCCAGTAATTGAACCTGCAAGAGGATGCACAGCGTTTCTTTGTGTCTGTGATACTTGCATATCAGAACGATTTATTTTGCACAAAAGAGATGTCTTTTCCTGAAAATTTGACAGGGAGCAGTGTATTTTGAAATTTCATTACTGCTGGCCTTTACAGCCACAGCTATTTAACATAAACATATTGTAATTAAAGTAATAATGGAGTGCAAAGTTAAGGACCTGACTGTTACTCTTTCAAGCTGATGAACATTCACATTTGTGGACAGCAACGTAACAAATGTTTTTATATCCCTCTACAGTAGCATATGCACCAGATTCACTGAGGTACCGTGTGTATTTGCAGTATACTTCCTTTTGCAGGGTCTGTGTAATCAATTTGATGAGAAAACCATGCACTGGAAAATCAAGTTGCAGGTTGCATCTATACTAATTAGGTTTATGTGATGTCACTTTAATTGGAAATACATACTGCACAAATCTGATGAAATTATTTGGACCTGGCTTATGTTTCAGTGTTTCCTCAGATAACCAGTCGCAGCTACGAATGACCCCAGTGAAGTACTGATCAAAACACCTAATTATTTACAGAAACAATGTATATGACTGTGATGGCAACTGTATTTTTTAGCTCTTACTATATGCAAACCTCTAGGCGGCGGTGTCAAGTAAACAAAGGTTTTCAAAGCTTTACTGCTCTGCTCCCTGTACAATTGATTCGAAAGGCTGAGCAGAGGAAAAAGTTTTACATCTTACGTCTAATTTTACATTTAATTGTAAGCTTGCACAATGATGACATGCGGGAAAGCCGGTTTGTCTTTACTGTGATTATTAATGCATTATGTAATTCTTTGAAAACAATAAAAGAAGCAGAAGTTTTTTTTTCTTTTTTTTTTTTTTTTATTATTATTCCTCTTCTGTGGCTCTTGGTTATGCATGCGTGTCCAAATACATTATGCATTTTCCCTGCAGGAGGAGTGTGTCATAACTACTGTCCATGCACAATAGTGTTTCATTAGTCTGCGGCTTCTCGGACAGTTGTAGGTATATCTGGCCCACTGTTCACACAATAGCAATGATTGCAGGAAAATTTATGCATGGAATATAATTGTTAGTGGGGGCAGTGGAGCAGCATCATCCAATCTAGCAGCCACAAATAGCAACCTCTCAGCAAACATTTCATTACTGCTGACAAGTGTACGGTGGATTGTAATTGGAGATATCCCCTCATCTAAAAGCCCTCCTTACTTCACCGATTGCCTTCTCTAATACTCATCTTTTTTTCATCATAAACTTCTTCGTGGGGTGCTTTGTGTCCCCTGATGCTATCTCACAATTGTTAATTTAAATTCAGATTTTGGTGTGTGAAGTTAATTAGTTGCATAAGCCAATGGCGAGATGGGCCAGATTTGGAGACGGGATCTTTTGACTACATGGCACTTAGCTGATTTGAGATACACACTGGCTTGTGTTTTTTTTTTTTTTTTTTTTGTTTTGCATTAAACTGCACTCGTACTGCATACTGTATTATCATTGGCTAAAAGCTTCTCCAGGGTAGAACTAATAGAAGCACAGACATCAGGTGAAATATTCCCTTCATGAGTACAGTAGAAGCTGTTTTACAGGCGATGGCAGATGGATCCAGTGGAGGAGATAGAGGGGGGGGTGGGGGTTTTGAATTTGTTTGACTCAACTGAGTTTTATATTAATGTAATTCTTTTTGCTTCAAGACATAAACAGGCCTGGGGTCAAATGGCTGTGGAATAACAGATGAGGAGTCCAGCAGACCTATGTGTGCATGACTTAACACATAGGGGCCACTACAGCAGGGCCGTCCATGTCTTACACTAGCTCAAAGAATGTTAATTACATTAAGATTATTAAACTGTGCACTTAGATGTCCTCTTAGAAGCCAGAAGAGTAATATGGGCATGGGTATGATGTACTGTAATGTAAGTTGTAGTCTGCTCACACACACACAAAAAAAAATAAAATAAAATAAATCACACCAGGATAGAAATATATTTGAATTTATTTGTGGGATTTTAAAAGAAAAATATTAGTATCTAGAATTTAATGGTAATAAAATAACATAAGTTGAGCATTTACCCTATTTATTTATATATATTTATTCTTCACTCTTCACTATTGAAGCTTGAGGATCTTTATGCAGCTGCAATAAACACAGCAAACATCAGCATCGCTCTCTTGAATGATCGACTGTCCACGTCGTCCACGGAACAAATGCGTGTTTTACCCTCCAGGTCCTGCAGATGGCAGACGCGCCATTCCCCACGACGCTCTGCAGATCTGATCTGAGAGCGGCGCAGACAAAGAACACCACGGGGCACGACGGTTTGACATTAGAAACCAGTGGGACCTGCTGTCTGGAGCAGAATCTGAGCTGCTTAGAATAGGTACTGGTCCAACAAATTATTATTATTATTATTATTATTATTATTATTATTATTATCATCCATATATATATTATTTTTTAGCAATAGTATTAATGTAATGGTATGAAACTATCTAAAGCATGAAAACTCTATCTTTTTTTTTTCTTTTCTGTTTTTAGGTCTTGTGTAAAATGTTCCTGTTATGATATGGATGTAAAACGTAGGCCTATTTACGCAAACAAGCGCGCTCTCTCTCCACACCCCACGCACATATGATATGCAAGTCCACCCCACTAGTGTAACTTTGTCTACATTTGACTAGTGCACAAGTAATGGGCAAACCTATCATTC
>JAPTYQ010000030.1:20650818-20666393 GCA_029814465.1 Ostorhinchus cyanosoma | reverse complement strand
TAAGAAGCTAAATCCAGTTTGTGAAAATTTAAAGCGACATTCTAAATTCATTTAGGTTGGAAAAATGAACATTATTATAGGAGAAATATAAAAATGACTTTTTAGTTTTTGCATTGAGATGATTTTATTTTTGTTGGTTAATAGTTTACCTATGTAAAATAATGGACATCTGATGACTAATAGGACAATCTATACATGAGGCAAACATATTTTATCATATTTGATATATTACAATATGACCATTGACAGTCCATTAGCTTTTAAGAATGACCTGTTCGTTTCCTCCTCTTTCTCTTTCTCTCCCCCTCTCTTTTTTTGCCCTCGAGCTACTTGACTTGTTCTACTTGACTCCTGAACCATTTTAATATCAGGCTGCCATGGGTTTCCTTCCTGTAAGCCAGTGTCTTCATATTTCTGTTTCTGCCCTCCCAGAGCAAAAGATAAAACTGGAGTACTAAGCGTGCTGTTGGTATACTCATATCAGTGTATATTAATAGAGTTAGTGACCCTGTTAATGACCCTTTTAAACACCATGGAGACTGTGCAGCGAGTGCAAATGTTGAGAAAATGTTTTGGATTTTTCAGAGTATGATATTTGTAGAAATATTAAAAGTAGCATTGTCACCTAATTTCAGAGGATTTCTATCAAATTTGGATTTTATTTATGGATACGGCTGTAAAAAAAAAAAAAATAGATGGCAAAATGCTAGTTCAGTTTAGTTTGGTGCTAAATGCAACAGCTAGTTAACAGTTTATATTAATCACTTTTGAAATTACATCAATAAAGCAGCCCAACGGAAAAATGGCAATTAAGCATTTATTGGCCAAACGTGATCAGTGTTGTCAGAGGTCATGTGCAGACGTCAATGATAGTGTGTGTGTGTGTGTGTGTGCTTCTGAACACACCTCCAGTTCGTATTCTTGTGCATGTTAATCCAACTTCTTCTTTATGACAAACAGCGTCTATAAAAGATGCAGCCTGCCTTACCGCCATAAACCTCTTACACTCCGTCTCTCTGTCACCGGCACTTCATTGCTTACTCACAGAGGAGTCCACAATGCTATATATTAATTAAGGGTTTCAGAAACAATAATGGTGACAATAAAGACAGTCCTCCCTCTTTGTCCTCCGCATTCTGCCGTCAGATGACATTAGGAGGCTTGTGAGAAGAGATAGGGGAGGAGGAGGGGATGGAGGAGAGATAGAGCTCCTTCTCTCTGGAATGTAATCTCCCTGATGTTACATGGTGCAGCCTAAACTGATAAATTGCAGATTAAATGGCGGCCACACTCCACTTCACCCTACAGCCTACACCACACCCCCTTAGTTCCACACATTTTTGCTATTCACTGCCTTCTTGGCCTGTCAATTCTGCCTAATCGTGAGAGGCACTAAAACACCAGGTCTTGACAGAGCCAGATCAAGAATGATGAACATCTCTCAATAGCAAAAGACTCGTGCTCCTAACTCTACTAGAAGGCTCGCATCACTTATGCAGAAATCAGCAGCGTGCCAGCATCCAGGAATTATGCCTGCTGACAGGAGATGCATGAGGTACGTATTGTGCGGCTAGGGCAGCCTTGACAAGTTATAGTTAACTGCAGCAATGGCGACCCCGAACACAAAGGATATAGCGGCTTATTAATGGTGGAGCATCCATGTCAATAATCCCTGCTTTTGGGTTGTGTCCAGAGTCATGCATCTTGCAACCACAAGTGGCACACACAGGTTTTTCCAGCATATATACACTTACCATTACACACATATACAGAGTACAGCCTGTTATGTCTGGAATTATGGGCCACAAAGCTTTCTTTTCCTGAATGAATGCTGTAGGAGTATAGGGGGCAAAAAATAAAAAAGGTGGATATAAATATCAATATATACATCTGTGTTTAATTATTTATCTGTTTTCATACACACACACACACACACATATACACACACACACGCACACACACGCACACACAAAACAGCCTGGGAAGGGCTCCCTCTGATCTAATCCATGAGCATAAATACAAAGAAATAAGTCATTAAATGCCTAACTGCATGTTGCTGATGTCGTCTATGGAAATATTTGTAATGTATATTCTAATTTTTCGGAATAAATTAGGCAGAGATGCATTTCCATGTAAATTTATTCAAGGCGAAAGGAAGAGGAGTGTGGGGGGTGCGGTAAGATCTGCCAGATTATGCATAATTGTAGTATTGTAGCCCTCATTTCTACATCTAGCTCCGTATTGCGTGGTCATTAAAATCTAAAATAATGGCAACCTCACAGCTTCTCTGTCCTAATTGCCCCTTCCATACAATTGCCTTCTCAAGACAATATGATGAAGTGTGCTGTAGGATGTGTTAATAAGATGGCATTTCTAACTGAGGAGGACAGTACTTTGGAGTTGTACTCTCCGTGTATACAAAGTACAGTGACTTCACTCACTCACTGTCTTTGCTATTTGTTCACCTTTTCACTGTGTGATGCCTTTGAGGATGAACACTCTGTAGTCCTGACATATCTGGAGGAAACTGGGATTTCAGCTTGTCTCTACTCATCTCAATACGTGGGGAAATCAAAGAGGGAAAAAGGCTCATTAATAAAAAGGCATGTCTCTAATTCACTCAGTGGTTGGAAGGGAATTTTTTAATGAAATGTAACACGTTACCTAATTGCGCGGCTGCATCCGGAGCACAGAATACATTTCAAAGGAAAATATGCATGCATTTCAAAAATAGTATCTCTCAATTGAGACCAGATACAAGTGAGAGGAAGGGAAGGATAGATCAATCTTTGTGATGATGTGTGAAAAGGGCAAGCTCCTCGCCCAGCATGTACTTTTCCTCATTACCTTTCATTTGGCAACTGAGTGTCTTCCACTTGATACAAAATAAACAGTGAATACAGTGGAAGGACGTCTGTGTCTGCGGTGGAACCTGCAGGTCCTGATCTGAGCAGGTTTGTAAACACACACTTCAGACTGAGAGCTTTAGCTATACTTCCCTGGTAGAAGGTTATAATAATGTGTTTAAAGTGCCCCCCCCCCAGTGGACATTCTGTCCACACTGAGACTTGGTGGACTCATCATCAGCAGTTTTACTGGTCTGATGTGTCGGTTGTCCCAGAGTACGCTCCTCACAGTTTAACCCTCCCAAACATCCTCTCAGCTCATTCTGTCTCTAATGCTTAGCCATGCTTCATCTCCACATCCTTAAAAGCAGAAATTAATGACAAGCACAAAGCTGCTCATTTATAATTGCTTCATTATACTGTTGTGTTCTCCTGACAATAATGGTGTTGCTGGTGTTTTTCTAATTATATGGCATTTTTTTTGCTCGTTATCAAGGACTTCAGGTAATTGTGGAGAAAATAATGACTGCCTGCCTGCTTGCGTCCTCTGCCTCTCATGGATTGCACATCACAAACAGTCTCAGTGCGACCCGGAGCCTTATCAAGGAGGCTGTTGGGTTGCCTTTTAAAACTAACTCCATTTACACCGCTAGTCATCAGTGGCCCAGTGGCTCAAGCATCTCTAATGAGCAACTTGTATTCAAGTGTTTAACTCAAGGATTATGACAGATTACAATTAGCTGCTTTTTTGTTGTAAGAATCGCAGACTTTCCCGGTAATTTCCATTTCTTATTATTTAAAATGCCTCACTTTGAGAAATGAAGTGATGAGAGCAGCTTGGAAGAAATGTGTTTTTTTTTTTTAAATATAAACTATTTAAAACACAAATAATATGAAGCTTAAACAGCATGCATCAAACCACATTCTGTGACCATATATTCTCATATGAGACGTCTCAAATATGATTTGCAAAGGTGATGATAACATCACTAATAATGCTGTCTGTGTAGTGTGATTTCATTCAACTGTGGGGAGATTAGTGATTTGCATTTAATACCCGGTGTGCTCTGCTGTTCCTTTTTCATGCAACATTGCCGGATATGGATGATGACATTATAATAATTAAAGAACATTATGGACAGAGGGCGTCTTGCTATTTGCTACCATGTGTAATGGCGGCCAACACTGTTATTTCTATTTGAAGAATGCATCCAAGTGTGAAATAATAATACTCCCTCCAGGAATACCATTTTCATATTTTATTCGTCAATATAAAAAGATGAAACTGAAAAACATAATAAAAATGAACTCTCACTCTTCATTTCCATCCCCCTTTTCTTCTTCTTCTTCTTCTTTTTTTTTTTTTTAATTCTGCTGTTGCAGCATCCAGCACCATTGCTGTCTGAAAACCTCAGAGGCAGACTTAATTAGTTGCTAAGAGAAAGCTGCCAGTGGTGGGGAGCTAAGAGAGTGGGGCAGATTTTAGTTTGCTCTGAACTTTGCTAATTATCAGGTAGGATGTAATTTTCTCCATTCCCATGAGGCGCCCAACAGAGAGCTGTACCAACTAAAAGGAAAGAAACAAGGCTAAGCCCAGAAAAAGTATGAAATATTGACTGCTCCAAACAAATCCTTTTGTTACTATTTCTCCTTCCTGATCACTAAGAGTTATTTTTTTCTGCCGTTTCTGGAGGTGTGATTATAGTCTAATGCTGTGACACATTGCAAACACTACCTGAGAGGGTGTGGGAGAGAACATTTGCACCAAGCAGTGATCATGGACAGGTGGAAACAGGATGTAGTATTGCTCAGAATGGGAAAGGCAAGCGCAGGGCGTATATCATTTATATCCTGCAATGTCTGAGCAGTGACAGGGACTGTGTTTAGCAGGTTCCTATCCCACATGCATCACATTATGATTCTGAAGTGCCTCAGACGAAAGAGGAGGTTGAATTGCCGTTGACCTGAGTGAGCTAAAATGACATAGATTCAGACAAATAGAGCACTGAGCTAAGCGGTAAAGCAAGATGGATGTCTAGTGGCAGCACATCTGCACATGCTCTCTCTCTTTCCCACTGTGTGCATTTGGTAACCTCAAACTTTTCAGATTTTCCCCAGACACACCACATCTAAAGCTGTCTGAAGATACACTTAATAGGCGTGCATCAAAGCAATTTAAAAGCTAAAAATTACGCAATTGCTCGAACATCCTCCAGAAACACACATTGTTCTTATTGTTGCTCTGGTGTGGAGTACGTCCTCTAACTGCGGACAACTTGCCATTAAATTTCGCGACTACTCAGAGAGATTTCTCTCCGTTCTAAAATGTCAGCATGAAGTTTTCAGAGCAGCTTTTACAGGCTCCCAGTTTAAATCTTGGCAGGCTCTTCTATGTGTGAGTGTATCACCATGGTTGCAGCGTCTAATATGCACGCCCCAGTGCATTGAGAAAAGAGAGTACTTCTTCCTCACTTGGTTTAATTGTCCCTCAGAGACCTGTGGAATTGGAATCTAAGTGGAATACCAGTCTCTTTCTCCAGCCTCACCCCGACACTCCCACCCCCACACCCTCTTTCCCTTCCTCTCTACAGGGTAGGAGCGGGCGTTCGGAGACTCTTGATTTGGCCCTGTCCTTATTTCATCACAGGCATCTTCTCAGCGTGTTCCTCTCCATGGAGCTTCAGCGCCACAGCGTTAGGCTTTATTAACCCCCTAAGCAAGAAGTACCTAAGGGAGGTCAGACACTGGTCGTTAAAAATCTATTGTGACTTGTCTGAAAAATGAATAAATGAGCACATTATTCCCCCCGTTCCACAGCCCTGGTGCACTGTTTGTCTAATCAAGTGCGGGAGCGGGCAAAGTCAACCAGGGTTGACATGCACATTTTATTTAAGTTTTTGTCTGTCAGAGGAGTTTAAATGTGTAATGAACAAAGGAGTGGTGATTTGAAATATAATCCCATTACACTGATGAAATTACAAAGACGGCGAGAGTTCACAAATCATGCTCATTGTTTTCTATCATGAGCGATGCCCCTGTTGAGGTTGTGGCGAGAGTAGGAAGGGCAGACCATGAATGAATAGTGACAGCACTGTAAGGGGATTGGGAATGCAGCACGGCCCGGCCTCGGTGCACTTCCCTGTACTGGGAAGTGCTTTGTTTGCTAAAGGGCTTTGTTGTGGCTTCTGCTGCAGCTCGGTCAGAGTAGAGATGGGCATGTGCAGAAAATAATAATAATAATAATAACAATAATAACAATAATAATAAATTAATTAAAAAAAAAATGGATTCTTCTGCAAGTCCTGCTGACAAATTAAGTGAAATCACTTGATGTAATGTGCCACAGATTTGTTTCTGTCTATATTAATCCTCCCCACCAGCTAATGTGAGTATTGAAGTATGGACAACATCAACAAATCATGATTGAACTGCTCATTTCTCTTTTGGTGTCATGCTTGCAAGATTGTGTCTAAAGGATTAATATAGTTGGGAGTACAGCGGCTGCAGAAGTCCTCTGATGTCTGCCTTTGATACGGAGGGTGCTAACAGTTAGGCCCATGGCTTTGCAAAAGTTGCAACTAACTCTAGGAAAAAATATTGGAGAAACTTCTCTTTTAGTTTTCTACAGCTTTAATTGGAAGCCTCATATGCCCCTTAAACAACATCATCTGAAGCTAATAAGACTTAAAAAGTACATCTGGCTCTAAAATGCTTACCATTTTTAACACTAATGAACTGAGGCATGCAGTAGAGATCGCCAAACTGCAGGGAGATGTACGGTATATTCTGGAGAATTCCCCTGCTGCTCAGGAGCTCATAAAACACATCTGAAGACAGGAACTTGTATCTGGTTATTCGTGTTTAATTGGAGGCACTGAGTGATGCAAACTAGGTTTTAATGCCCTCCCCTGCTGCCAGACTACAAGTAGCATCAGTGTTGCCATCCCTTCTTTTCCATCTATCCTCACAGAAATGACCAAACATACTGCTAACAATGTCTCTTACACACTCCCTTCTAAATGTGGCACACAACATGCTGATATTGGATGCTAAATGCATTTAAATTCGGCCGTTTTGTTTTATTCTCTGGCATGTAACGGGGCGCCACAGTCTGTGACAAGCCTGCCAAAGTAACAGTGCTACAACTCACGTGGGGACTTCATTAAATCCTGTTTGCTTGAAATTATTTTTGGTTTCTAATGTGTAGCTACATTGAGGTGTTGGGATTTATAACGTGACACTGATGTCACCAGTCCCAGGAAGTTGAGCTTCTAAAGCTTTGGAATGAATGAAAGTTAACATTTACAACAAGTGAGCAAACTGGGTGTCATCAGTGTGATGTACGTGTAATTACATCATTCAAAACACAATGAGAGGGAGGCTCTTAAACCATAAGGGACATTTGATATTAATTTTCCTCAACTGTCATATGTGTGCTCCAGCCAGCTTTGTCCAGTTTGGGTGAAAGGCGTGACACACCGTTCTGTCATGTGCTGTCACACTTTCTTGAGGACTTTGATGTTCTCCATGTACAATATAATAGCTCATCCTGTAAACATGAGAACAGATTGAATAAAGAATACTTTGCTTTCCCTTGGCCCTGGAAAACAGTTCTGTCATCTGCTGTCCACGCTCATCTCAGCCCTGGGCTGGCTGTGGCGCCTTTATTCAATGTGACAGAGGAGAGCTTGGGACTCTTTCTCCTGGCACCCCGGTACGCGCCACACTGACACTCTCCTCTGAAGTGCCACATTAATTCTAATAAAGCGCTGCCTTACCAGGGCCCACGAAGACCAGGGCTGTTGGGGGGAGGCAGGGTGGGCAGACGTTGGTATAAATACCAGGCTTAATGAAGGGAGGCAGTGGTGGCGCAGGTGGTGTGGCAGTGCAGGTGGCACCTCTCGCCCCCAGGCTCCTGGGTGAGTCCACTGCCACTGCCGCTCCAGGGGGCACAGCAGCAGAGATTGCATTTTAATTACCAGGTACACCTTGTCCTCCTGATGGGTCACCGCCTTGGTGGGAGTGAGTCTGCAGACGTGCCTGTTTTCAGACCTGCTTTATATCTACCTGCATGTTTACAATGAGATACTCCCCTAAACCTTGTAGTGTAATGCTTGAGCGTGAATAGGGAGCTTATTGTTCATGCTTGGCCTGTCACCACTCAACATAACTAATTCTGTGTATGGGAGAGACCGGCATCTTCTCTGAATTATGTGCACCTCTCTCCCTGTGGGGAGGCATCCATCCAGCCCCAGTCATTGCTAACCCTCCCCTTGAGGAGTTCTATCCACAAGGAGGTCCACACCTGTTTCCCCCAACCCCTCCTCCTCGCTCTGGAAAAATCATCTCTTTCCCTCTTTCAGTGGTAACTCAAAACTCTTGACATTTCAAATGCTTTTTTAGTTAGGGGTTCGAGTTTTGTCCAAGCGCCTTACCTGGGTGAGAAATGGATTATGGTTTTATACCAGCCATCCCTTCCATGTGTCAAGGCCTTGTGCAGATGGGTGATGAGAGGGCTTGGTTGGGGGGAACAGGGGGTTGTATGTCCAGGACATGTGAAGACACCACCACCCCTCCCCTTAACACCCCCTACCTCTCTGGGGATGCTTCTGTCAGTGCACACCAGCACTCAGCAGCACAGATGTTGTTGCATTGTCTGGAGCACCAAAGCCTGGATCAGCCCAACTGGGAGCTTCTACTCATTAGCTATTGTCTCTGTGTGTCTGACTAGGCCTTTGATGAATGCAGCAGTTACCCGAAGATCAGACACCAGACAGAGAGAACAGAAAACAAACCATCTATCCATCTGCAAGATACAGTTCAAAAGATAATACACCACTATGTTCCGCATGTTCACAGTGTGCAAATGACCATCACACATTTATGGCAGATTACAAATTCCTGCCACACACGAACAATTTCTCAAACATTCAACTATTTGCATTCATATTGAAAGTGTCTCTTCGTCATGGTTGTCTTTTAGCTTTTTTTTTTTTTTTTTTTTTTTACAGTCAACAAACATAGTATATCATCTTTAGCTTTGTATTTACCATAAAAAGCATGGGCTCTAAGCTCCGGAAAATAAAAGGGCACCGTGTCTGCCACTTGGAAACTCTGCTTCTGTCTTTGCTTATTCACCCAGAGAAAGGCCACACTATTATTTATTTAATTCCCCCTCCTTCCTTTCCTCTCTCTTCCCCTGTATGCACCCAGCCAGCCAGTCAGCCAGCCAGCCAGCCAGTCAGTCAGCCAGCCGGGCTATGAACACATTGCGGGGCCTGAGGGCAGTACTGTGGACAACCTGCGCTGTGTTCACATGGCTGAGCAGAGAGCGAGTGAGGAAGACTGGCACGCTGAAACCAAACAGGTGTATGATTCAGAGGCGTGAGCTGTGAAGGGTGAATTTCTTATACAAGTCAATGTTGCTTTTGGACCAAACAGCAGCTTGGATCTGTCCCAGGAAACATTTACATGCATTGTGACTGTTTCCTCTATAAGCCAGAAAACATTTTCATCGTTGCTAGTGAGTTCATCAAAGGCTGTGAGTAACTTGCCTACACTGTCTTACATCATTACTATAGGGATCAAAGAAAATATTAGCTTAATCAACATGTTTAACATGATTCATAGCTTTTTAAAAAACACATTTGAGCAGCTTTCCAGTTGTCTGCAAGGCGGTTAATATGTGGTCAGGGCCAGTCCAGTGAAGATTTTCCCTTGATGAGGTCTAAGTTTATATTTATATGGCTTTTCGTTCAACCATCATCAACTATTTATTTGGTATTTCAGGTTACTTTATTATGGTTGTAAATTACTGGAGCAAATCAATATTTCCTGTCAGACCAGAGCACTAAGTTTTAACACATCAAAAAGTAAAAATACTACCAGATCGCACCTGCATATTTTAGTCACGCCAGTGTTGATTTAAGAAAGTCGGTGAAGTGATAATTTTACTTTTTTTTGCCAACCAACATTAATATTATCAGAATCTCTTTAAGTGTCCAAATGCTTGTGTTTCTTGTCATATCTAATGTATTTTTTTTTATCGGAGTAGTTTTACTAGTTTTGAACATTTTAATGGTCCTGTAAATACTGAAGGATATTCTGGTTTAGTATCATATATACAGTGGTGGAAAAAAGTTTTTGGACACCCTCTGGATTTGTGATATATTACATTAACAATCATTCTTAAGTCACTGAAATCTGCCAAGTATTGTTCCTTTCTTTCTTCTTCTTTCCACATGCTCCCTTTTGCACATGCTCTGTTCTGTCGAGGTCAAAAGTGGATGTTTCAGCAGAAAAACATCCAGGACATGACATGTTTTATCTGTCAATATTTTTTTTTTCTTATAAACAATAAACAGAAACAAAAAAATGATTTGCATCGGTTTTTCTGATGCAGCCACATCTTTCGAAACACAAAAAAAGCAGGTATTTCATGATTATATTTGAGATTGTGTGAAATTGTAAGAGTGTCCAAAAACTTTTTCCTGGGACTATATATATATATTTATCAAAAGAAAGAAGAAAGTGTTTTTGGTACATTTGTGTTAGTTTCCTTAAGTCTGTAAAGTACATCTCAATCGTCTTCAACATCAATAACGTCACACAATTTTGCACTTTTTTTTTTTATGAGACCACTTAATGAATACATAAGGAATAACAATACAAAAACTTCTGGATGTATTGAACCGTTTCATATCTTTTTCCACTGCCTCTCTACGCAAAGATATGACCTACAGTAGAAATGAGCACAGTGTTTCATAATGTAGTTTCACAAGAGACCAACAGACCTCTCCACACTTTGGAATACAGAAATGACACAATGTCCCGGAGGAGTCACTAAGGAAGTGGACATAAATCTCTGCACAGTCAGTCCTGGAAGGCCAGACCTTGAGGTTAAGATAAGAGACCATATTAGTGGTTATTAAGTGAAAGTTTCCAATCAATAGCCAGGGACGTAATCAGGGAGGGTTTAATTGCAAAGGGGAGGACATCTATTCAGGTTATTGCAGGAGCTGTCCAAAAAAGCTTCATTTTTGCCCAAGTGTCTCCCGCCGACCATCTCGCACCAGCTGACCTCCTGAAAGGCCATCGCTCATATAGTGTAGAGGTGTCCGACATTTAGTGATATCATTCCAGTTTCATTCAGTTGCATTTGTATGACTCATCTCTGTGCAGTACGATAGCTTATTAGCGTTGAAGCATGACATAAAATGAAGAAAAATTGTTTTTGCAGTCAACAGTGTCAAGCGTATGCGTGATTTGTACTGCAGTCAGTCTACTTTTGAAAAGGTTTCGTTTCTATTTTTAAAGACAGAACAATTTTAGAATTAAGGTAAGAATAAGATGAGCATGAGTAGAAAGTTTATCAGCCTTCCAGAAGGAAAAGCAAACTTAAGAATATAACTTCTGCTTTCATGACTCCGAATTCTCAAAAGCATTAACCTTTAGAAATGAGATTTACATCTGCATTTATCAACCTCCACCAGGTAAATAAACACCTGAGAGACCCCAAACACCCATGAAAATATTTGACTCTGGTTATATATCACCCATAAATTACCACTCTTGCAAAAATGAATCATGAATGCTAGTCTTTTTTTTTTCTACACTGCCCAGGACATCACAAAAAGAAATAAAGCACATTGATACGATTCAAATGAAAAGGATTTTAAACAATACTCAAGCATTAATCTCTGGAAAATTCATTGTATTTTTTCACTAATAGGTCTTGACTCACTAAAGTGTTTAAATATAAGGATTCAGCATTACAGATAAATTAGATCCTCACTCAGAAAATTGGGTGCATTATTCAGTGCAGTGGTTGACTCCTATCTTATTTAAAGAGTCTGCTACAACACGTTGTATGATCATAATAGGCTTGAAAACCCATTCATTCCTACAGCAGTCCTGCTCTGTGATTCTGCAGCAGGCTGTTCATTTCTGGCTCCATGTGCTGCCTGATCACCAAAATCCAAAGGCGACTTATTGCAGGGAATTTCATGCCATGAAATGATGATGATGTGAATGGATGGCTGATGCCGCGTCAAATCCAGTAGATGTCAGTAAATTGGAACATATGTTACTTAAACTATAACATCATGATAATTCTCCTCCAAGATGGCTCATAAAACTGGAATTTATTAGGCTAAATCTAGGGTGATGATAACATAGATATTTTTTAATGGAAGGTTAATGTGAGAATCAAAAGATAAAAATGGACCCTTTGGCCTTGTATCAGCTGGTTTCTACAGCGATGTGCTAAAATCTGAACATTTTTTATGCACCGTGGGGTGTTCCCCTTTCATTACATTTTATAGCTCAAAGCATAAAAATATACGGAACATTTTCATGGCTAATAAAATCCCAGATCTTTACATGATAAGCAGAATGGAGACACAGTGTAAAGGAAATCTTGCTGGAGCAAAGCTTCTGCAAAATATTCCCTCTGCTATTTGTCCCAGTGCTGTCCCACCAGAATGAGGAGTGTGTTCAGCTGCTTGCGAGCCATACCTCCTCCCAGCGGGGACCTGGAAAGCCTGCTCTGACACCAGCACACAGCGCTTCCTCTATTCCCACAGACGCACTTTTAAAATAGGCCACATTGGAGAAAACATGACTTTTCACTATTCTAATAAATGGGACCCTGCCTGTTTATTATTAATGACATCCCAGCACACTTTTCAGATTTGGTTGGTGTTACGCCATGTGAGTAATTTATATTCATGCCAGCGTGAGAGCCTGCGTGTGTATGCTTACTGTCTTTTTACTGTCAGCTATGTGTAGTAGTTCCATGAAATTTTAATGTTTACCAGGTCAGTCCTGACCTTCTTAATCCTCCTGGTTATTAATACGGTAAAGCCAACACAGAGGAACAATTAATCAAAAACACCTCTTTTCTTCCCTTTTTCACCTTTCATACATATTAATTATATTCAGCTGCCTTGGGCTGAGGAGTACATTAACATGTATGTACCAGTGCAAAGAAATAAGTCAAAAAGCAGCGCTGCTCTGCCCCTACAGCGTGAGGTACTTCCCCAGGATTAGCTTTATGAGGCTGAGTGGCAGGAACTTGAACATGACAGAGCACTGATACACTTTCTTGTCCAGACAATTATCCGTGCCCTACTTTTAAAGCTAATTCTACACGGGCCCCCCAGGTTGTGTGTGAAGCATCCTGGTGGGGGGGCAGCAGTGGAGGGTGTCAGTCACAGGAGGACCAGACTGCCCCGGAGCAAAGCTGCTGGTCTCTTCTCAGAGGGAGGGGGCCGGATGATTGAAATAGAAGTTGAGATGTAGGACACATAAATAAAGAGATTTTTTTTTTTCCTGGAATACACTTCCCTCGTCTCACATTTACATAATACTCTACCATGCACACCATCACTTCTATCAGCCTCAAGGTTTATGGCGTCATGTGATGATCCATGTAGCAGCAGGATTGGCCACTATTTCACGTCAGCTTTCAAAATATTAGCACAAAACACCACATTTGTTGCAGGCAGAGAAATGTGCAGGCGGTAATAAACAGTGCACACACTCCTAATTTCTGGCTGGATTTGAGATCACATCGCATCGAACTGTAAAGAAGAAGGCCTGTTTTCACTCGCACGGTGTAGGCTATTGTACTTGCACATTGTATGACCTCCAAGGAGAGATGGAAGACAATGCGAGCGTGCTGGATGAAAGGGCATCAGAGAGCGGCTGCGTCCATGGGTGGGGGAATGGGGAGGATGGGAAGCAGATGGCAGTGGCTCTGTCCCATCAGCACAACAGAAGGGGGATTCAAGATGGCCACAGGCCCCCTTACATTAACAGCATTCAGGGAGACGCCTTATCATCCCGCCAGTGTGATATGTTTTTAACAACATCCAAACCCCCAACCCCTCATCACACTACTGGAGCTGCTGAATCAATCATCTGGGTACTTATAGTATTACATTAAAGTCAAGGGTAGAGTCTATCGCATATAGCCTAAAAATGGGATCTAGATGAGGAAATATATTCCTCAAAATGATACAGAATAAAACCGGGTTTAAGATGACGGGGCATGACCTGCCTGCTACCGGCTCCTGGTTGACTATGAATGAGGCTGCAGCTACTGAGCAGCTTGTCTGGGAGATAACCTTCAGCATCCTCCCAGCCCTTGCCTCTCCTCACAGTGTGAAGAGCATGCACTGAATAGGTGCTAATTAAGCTTTGTGAATATAAAAAAGATGCCATACTGTTGCAGCCAGAGGATGCACAAGGAAGAAAAACACACATGTACTGCATTTTTTAAAAGCACACTTCCCCTTTTTCTCCTGTCAAGACATCACAGCTAACTCCAGCAGACTGTAGGTATTTATTTTAGTGAATTTCTCTAAGTGGAAAGAGACAATTTTGGTTGAGAAATATATATGTATATAGCCACCGTAAATCAGGGGTTGAATCTAAATTGCTCATCTGATGACTTTTCCCCATGCAGCGTAGTTCATCATACAGGCCAGTGACAGAGCAGCAAAAAACCAAAGAATCATGCATCTTTGCGAGTAGAAATTAATAAAAACACTATGTCAAGGAGGCAGAAAAAATGGTTTCCCCTAATGGATTCTCCACAGAAAACAGCTTTTAGACAATCAATCTTTTCTTTGAAAGCCCAATTATTTAAGTAATTGTTCCTTACAACTGCCACAGGAATTTGTCCTTTGGACACTGTAAAAGTAAGCATCTTTTGTCACTCGTAAAATGGCTCATACCATTTTTATTGTACTCATTTAATTTCTTTGCCACAGTTCTACTTAACGCCCTTTGTCTACATTTATAAAACCATTCATTCTCTATTTGTCAGAACACAGACACAAGCACACACACCCTCACACATACGCACAAGGGTTTGTAGTATTATGGCATAATACAAAGTCATACAGAGTGCACTGTCAATCAGAGCTTTGTTTACAGTCTGCAATAAACACCTGTTGACTGACAGCCCATCATTTCTATAGCTTATGCTGTTTGATTTAACGTGTCATCATATATTCAGCCTTAGTAATGGCATACAGCATGGTAACAAATAATAATAACAAATATTTTTTTATATTTTGTCTTACAATTGGAAAGACGTGAATTATTCTCCATATTATTCACTCCTCAAGAACCATTTTGTAACGTTCAGTTAATCATTGCATGGGTGTTAATCTATCATTGAAAATATGTCAAAACTCTGCATTGGAGCTACGTAACGTCATATTTTTTCCATCCAGCAAGAACAGTTTCTCATACTTAATCTCAAATTGTTATTTTAACCTACAGGTAATATGACAGATTATTTACTTTTGTTTTTAAATAAATAAATATAAACCATTTTCTAAAGTTATTGGAATTGGTTAGAAATTCAGTAAAACTATTTTTTTTTTTTTTTACCAATAATTTCCGTTTCTAGATAATTTACCGATAATTCTCAGCAGATGTATCCAAATGTCTGGGATACATTGAATCCACCAGGAATATCACACCATGTGGCCATTGTATTATATATTTTACGCTGCCGTGAGGGAAAAAAAAAAAAAAACAACTCTGTGGGATTGAGAAATGGTGAGGAAGGTGGAGGGAAAAAAAATGTCAGTCACATTTTATTTGGCAGTGTCCAGATGCGTGGTAATGAATGTGGAAAATGCACACACACACACACACACACACACACACACACACACACACACACACACACACACACACACACACACACAC
>JAPTYQ010000030.1:20633923-20650718 GCA_029814465.1 Ostorhinchus cyanosoma | reverse complement strand
ACACACACACACACACACACACACACACACACACACACACACACACACACACACACACACACACACACACGCACGCATCATTGAATAGAGTATCACCATAAAAGGAACATTTTGCTGCAGTATCCAACACAAGTGCAAGTAATTCAATGATATTGCTCTCCAAAGCTAACAAAAACTACTAAAAAGAGTAGATAAACTCAATATTTTATATTTAAGGGAAAAATAGCTTTTACTATTTTAGATGTGTTCCCAGATTTGTGATCTGTGAATGAAAAAACGTGACTTAAACCATCCTTTCACATACACATAGTTGAAGTCACAATTACAATACAAATTCTAAGTTAAAGAAAATACAGATAATTTCCCCTTAAGTGCAGTTTTCCTGTACCATAAGTACATCGGCCAACAGTCTTCCAAAAATGCTTTACTTGCATCATTATTATAATTTTGTTTTGCTTGTTAGTGTCCAGGTTACTGACAGCCTGCAAAATACTGTTACAATTAGGCCTGGCAGCAGTGCCAGATGTTTCACTGAGAGGAGAGAGGGAGATGTCAAAACACCTGTCTGATCACCATGGTGCACATGCTGCAACCAGCAACAGTGCAACCAGTTCTTGTTAGTTTAGTTTCCTCTTCAAGGCCCAGACTGTGACTACGCAGTGGCAACCTCTACTGACAAAAACAGCACATTTGTTTTTTTCACTGTTAGAGTGCACATGTAAAAGCCACAGAGGGAGAATTCATCTAGTTTAAGACCGGATCATCGAATCCAGTATTTTCAGTTTTTTATGTGTTTATTATCCAGAGTCATCAGTCTATTTTTGCTACTTTTTTCTTGTCATTTTCTCATTTCAAATCTGCATGTGACTACATATCAGCATAGCATCTCCAATTAAATTCATAATTATTTAAATGTGACTATATTTGCCAAATTAGAACCTGGTGTATCATGGCAGATGCACATTAACACTGAATTAATTAGCTGGTTATTAACAGCATTAACTAACGATATGGTACGTAAATAAAGCTCAAAACAAATCAATGGAAGTCTCTACCTGTCATCAACATGCCATCACTTTGAGAGTTTTCAGGTGTTTCAGGTGATTTTACATTATTAATGAACTGAGAAAAATCGGTTTTACTGGTTGAATGCTTTACCACAGACCAAATAAAAACTAACGCACAATTATAGCAAAATGAAGTGTTTAAACTAAAAACTAAACCAAAAAAATAACAACAATGCCTGTATTTAAATACCAACTAATATGAAGTGCACAGTTTTAATCATACATCCAATAAAACCATAACATATCTCCTCATATCTCTTAAACTTTATATTTATTTCAGAAATCCTCCATTTAAAATGTCATATTACTTTAGAAACTCTGTATAAAACATGATCTGCTAAAATCGCTTATGCTACATACCCAAAATAAAAGCAAGCACGGCTTATTTCAGAATTTTGACATCACCTCAAAACCTTTAATAGGCAGAAATTTGTCACAATTTGTTTCTACGTTACAGCTGTTTTAACAGACTGAAAAGCGCTAATAAGCAGTGAACGTCGGAGACATATTAACCTTACATTAACACCATGACTTTATTTTTATGTGTTTATTAAATTCTTCTAGTGGCTTGTAGACCAATATACTAGTGTTACTCATCCTTTCAAGTGTTCATGTCAGTTACTATGGCAACCTGCACAAACTGGGGATGAGATAAGGGCCGGAGCTGTGGCCTTGAGGGAGTCGTTAAGCATCTGTCTCCTGACTCCCCCCTTCAGTCTCTGTATGGAGGAGGCTGCCAGAGAGGCAGCACATAAACAACAAAGGTGGCTCACCCTTGCTCCCTCTCCAAGGGCTGACCATCATCACACTGAGTTAACAGTGCCACCCATTACTGCCGAGTTTGAAGGAGATGATGTGCTTCGGTTGAGGGATCAGAACGCTTCAGTGTTAGATGATTTTGTGGATCACGCTTGGAAGTGTAATGTGGTTTTATATATAACAGTAGGACAGGTTAATCTTTCATATCAGTACACTAACATTAAATACTCCACTTTCCAACTAAATCATATTTTATTGGAAAAAGAAAAGTCCTTTTTTTTAACACAGAGTAAAGATTTTTGTTTTGTGTCACATAATTCTATCTTTGACGAGTATAAAAAAAGTTTTATAATCAGCTTTAAAATTGAAAGTAGATGAAATACTCCACTATGGACAGATCGGACAGCCTGGACGGGTGGCTAACTGTTCGCGAACCCTCACTGAGGTATACGTGCTGAAAAATGAAATATTGCTTTAAATTATTCTGACTCCATCGCTGTACAAGTGTGAAGACAAGAGAGATGTCAGAGGCTAAGTTCATCAGTGGATTCTGATGAGGTTGGTGCAGCAGCAGCAGCAGCAGCAGCGAGTGAACACGCCTCACTGAGTTTCAATGCAGCTGTGCTTTTCAAGATGTTCCAATCAAGACGTTACCATTTCCTTTAGAAAAGTAAGTTTCACAACTGAAGCCAAGACCTCAAATTAGTGCTAAAAGTCTTAATAGTGCAGTCTGGTACAAAAGAGTTCACAAACCTTTAGAATCATAAAAAAAGCCTATTGAAATGGGACTCTTTACACAATGATGTGAGGGTGTTTTATTTGAGTATTACTTTCAACAGAACCGCACTTTAGCCACTTGTGACAATCCAATTATAAAAATACTGGACATATGTTTTATTTGAAAATATATCACAGGGTTTTGACATAAAGGCAGGGTGTATTTCTGCTCACAGCCTCACTTTTTCACTCGTCAGCATCTGTCTATGGACTGAATCCAGCTTTTCTCCCTACTGAATGAATTAATCATACTCTAAACACACAAAACAGCAAGAGTCAGCTAACAAGAGGCCCCTGCTGGTTGACCACAGCGTGTCAATGTCAATAACAGCAACATTTACTGGACTCAACACCACTGCACAATGAGGACAACAATTTGGAGGCCTGATAGTCCTTAAGATACTGCCACTCAGGGTTTTACAGGGGTGCCTCTTATGTTAAAGTGCCTTGTTGCCGGCTGCTGTTTTAACTTGGAGCATCAAGGCTACAGTCCACCTCCAGCCTCACCTAGCAGTGTGGACCTGGAGCAGCCAGCCTTGCTTTAGAAACAGATGATAAATAAATCAAAGTGCACTAAGCACTGCTTCCACATGGCAATCGCCTCCTTCATAGCGTCTGCACCTCATCAATCACGCCATTGTCTGCTTGAAAGGCGAGCCTTGTAAATGTCATATCCACTCAAACCCAAGGAGAGGCGGATCAGAATGCGGCTCAGTTTTTTTTTTTTTTTCTTTCGCTCTCTTTTTTTTTTTTTTTTTTAATTGGATAGTGTAATTAAACTAAAAAACCCTGCTAGGCTGCCTTTTGACAGGACAGATGAAGACCCCTTTTAATAGGGCTATGAAACATATTTGTTAAAAGGATGAGGCAATATGTACCATATGATTGGGTGCCCTTATGTGTCATACTTTTCATTTATGATTAAAACCACAAAAAGGTGTCTTTATGAGAAAGGAGGGATTCTCAAAAGGGCTCAGAGCAAAAGAATAATTAATATAATTTGCCATCCAAATTATAAAATTTCTTGGAACCAATTGAAAAAGAAAGCCTCCATATATTACGTGCACCAATCAGATGCATATATCAAAGCATATGTTCAGCAGCATTTGTGAAACATTCATCTTGGGACCAAGCGATTAAGAGAGGTAGAGCTTGTTCTTGATTAAAGTAACAACCAAGAGAGGCCAAGCTATAATATTGATTACACGCACAAACTGGATACGGGTCACTTTGCTACCCACACATGCTTTCTATTTAATTTCATTAGCAGCGTTCTTTCCTGATGTACTAATGTTACGCAAACACCAGAGGAATACATGTACGCGTACACTACAGCCGCTCACTGTCACATGTTCTGGGTCATAAAAACAAGCACATGCAGTGACACACGCACATGCACATTCAATATCCTGCTCCCCTACAGTTGATTTTGATGGTTGCCGGTGAGAACCTGGCTTGAGAGGTCTCTCCCGGGAGGCAGAGTAAGGCCTCTGTACAAAAGATCGATAGGACAGGGGTGCACAAATAAATCAGCGTGCTCTAGTGACGTCTGTCATAAAGCTCCCACCACAGTTGCAGCTCTTAAGTTTATGGCACCGTTGAGTGTTATTGCAATCTTTTGATAGCTTTGGTTAATTTATCTGATTACAAGAGCGCCCAAAGAACAAGCTGCAGTCAACCTTTCACAAGTGTTGCATCTAAGCAGCTCTGGGGGTTTAATGTAGCTGTTAAAATGGCTCACTCTGGGTAAGAAAAGTGATGTGTTTTCTCTTTTCTCTTTGGAGAAGGACAGCGCATGCTTGGCACCCGTACTGTAGTTTGAAGTTTACTTTTAGAGGCCATCTAAAGGTAGATTTTGGCTGTGTAATCAAGCATTTCAAGCCAATTTCATTTTGATAGAAATAGTGAAATAAGAAAAGGTATGACAGCTGAGGTCTGACTGAACAAACAGGCAATTTTTATCTGTGTTGAAAAAGTTTCATTGTTTTTTGGGGTTTTTTTTTACTCCTGATCTCATAGTGGGAGCATATTTTTTGGCTTTACCATTTCGCTGTTATTGGTGGCTCGACATCAGCAATGAAACCTACCCAGACAATATCAAAGTGAGGACTGTAGACCTTATCCAATGGAGCATTTGCCAAAAGTGAATGAACACGTCAGCTACCTCATGGTTTTAAATGAAACCGCATAAAGGGTTGCCCTGCCATTCTATCTACTGGCAGCCAGCGTGAATTGTGCTGGAAAATCTATTTTGGAGAGCCGGGCTTTTCAATTCAAAGGGAAAAGACTGACTGCTGTAGCGACATCAATCAAACCAGGATGCTGTGGTGGCTTTGCAACACAAGTGGAAGGTCCAGAGTTCATGGGTTAAAACAGGCAATATAGAAAAAGGTGTAGAGAAATGGCTGAGCTGGGGGGAAGACTGTTGTTGGTCTGTGCTATCTCTTCAGTGGAAGTGTTGGAGAGGTACCCCCCTCCTGTATTAGCTGGACTTCATTAATCTTCATGCCATCTTCTTTAACTAGTCATGTAGAACGGCTCAATAGAAAGCCGTATAATGGGGAAGGCCCAGTGCCAATTACTAGGTTAACATAGTGTTCAGCCCCAGTGCAACAAAGGAATGAGATGGAGGAGGAGAGCTGGCTTACAGGGAGAGATGCACAGCATTTGAATTGACAAGAGATGCAAAATGGAAGTTCTTGTAGCTTTATTTGACCTGTAAGAAAACTCACACTTGCCAATAAAAATATATACATCACATACATGTTCCTGACACTCCTATCCAAGAAAACATACAGGGTAGTTTGACATTCGTATTAGACATGGCATTGTTAATCCAGAGGTGATGATTAGAGGTGCAGTGCAACAACTGATTGCATATATTTGCATTTGCACTTCTGACAAGCTGGAGTGTGTGCATGTGATTTTGTATCTGTAAATAAAGCTCCAATAACAGCAGAAGGCTAAAGTGAGATCTAATTTGCAGCAGCTCATAGGCTTCTGTTTTGCAGTGCCTGTATTATCACAGTTATTTTAGTGTGATGTTTGGTTAATTCTTCACTGACATAAGATTTAAGAAACAAAAACATCTCCACTGTCAAAAACCATAAATTTAGCAAAGAGAAAATCCATTTTGTTCTGTTTCATTGTTAAAGTAAATAGTTGTTGATTGTGAGTATCACTCCTGTCATCTACAACCTCCATTTACTCTGTTTTTATTCTTTATTTGACTAGAGGGGAAGTTTGCTGTGCAAACCACTTGTCATGACTGCTGTCAGAACAAGTACAGTGTTAAACTGTAGTTATTTAATTCCATGTGATTAAAATAGGACTGGGTCAGTTTGGGAAGGGCCTGTAGGCTATGGTTTTATTTAGAGGAGCAAGATTAAACTCGAGTAAAATGGAAATGTCACACCGTCATGGAAGATGCTGCGGGAGTTGTGAGAAGGATAATATTATTGTGATGTGAAGTGATAATTCCGCCCTGTCCACCCTCATTATCCAGCAGCCTAGTGTATTTTTGGCTTGCAGCTGTATGTGTGTGCTATGTGTGTACATATATATGTGTAAATGTGTGTACAAATGCCCTTTTCTTCTCTACACACTCACTGCAAATCCACATAATATGAAACAGAGAGAAAAAAAACATTGGCATCTTTGCCTTTTATTGTTGTCAATATGCCTAAATTGGAGCATGAGGAGTACAAACTCTGTGTGAGTGTGTGTATGTGTGTGTGTGTGTGTGGGTGACTGAAAGCTGTAGTCTTGGATGCTGAATGTACTGTATGTATGAATCGGTGATTATGTTGTGTTTGCATAAAGTCAAGTCTGTAATGTAGTCCCCCACAGTCCCCTCACCAACAAGACAAAGCAGAGGATCCCATCCGAATTACATGCAGAGGAGCAACACAACAGTAAAATAACAACAGCTGCAACAAACAGTAACAACCCATCCAAATGCAACACAAAGAAACTGAACAAGAGGATGATCTGGAGAGGCTCCACATTCATGCAGACCCCAGCAGTCTGAGATAAGGTGTATTTTTGTCTGGCAAGATAAGGGAGAGAAAGCAAACATATTACAGGGCTCAAAATTCTATATCTATAGCTCCTTTTCGTGAGTCCAATAATTCATTCATTCATGGCCTCTGTTTCCTCTGCCTCTTGGAACATCTGCCTCATACATACATCACTGCACTGATAAAGATCACAGACAGAATTGGTAATACACTGTGAATGGGAGACTGCAGCGCTGATTAAATAACTTCGGTGGCACAGTAAAATTGAAGCGGCCATGGGATGAAAGGGGACTTATCGGGGCTTTATTAAAGGCACTAGAGGATGATTTTAGGTTTAGGGTGATGTACACAATTTAAGTCGCAATGTCCTGCAACACTGCCAAGGGATTTAAAAAAGAAAACAAAAATTGCCTTTTTGACCTCTGTCAGCGTTTCCTTCTTTTCACACACACAGTATTATCCCATATGTGCTGGGAATGAAATGATTTCTGAGGTTAGGACATGAGAGGGAGAATTTAAAAGTTTTTGAAGAGTTTGGAAATCTTCAAAGTTTCATTTTTTTTCTGTTGTGTTTCTTAGGTCAAAATGTTGTCAACAGAAGTGAGCAGTACTGAGAGATAAAACGACATGGAAATGATGTCACGATTTTTCTTCACTAATTCTTTGTGACATACTAGAGTTGGTGAGTTTGGAAAAGGTTTGAACATGAGTTAACCCGATCTGGTAGTGACGTCTGTTCAGTTACAGTGAATATACATGATCATCTTTCTGAATAGGAATTTGTATAGTATTTATTAGATTTTATTCATACTGAAAGACATTTGATCATAAATAAAAGTAAACTCTTCTCATCATCATCTCATAAAGTGCTGCTTATGAATAGTTAACTAATGCTCAACATAAACCCTGAAATCTTTAAGGTTTCCTTTCATTCTCTTAAGACAAAATGTTGTCAATAGAAGTGAACAGTTCTTAAAGATAAAACTGAATGGAAATGATGTTACATTTTCTCTATACAAATGCTGTCACATACAATAGTTTGTTAATTTGTTAGGAGTTGAACATAATCTGATAATGACTTTTATTCAATTACGTTGAATATACATGGTTACCTTTCTAAATATGAATGTCTATAATATTTGTAGATTTTATTTGAGCTAAAAGACAATTAAATCAACCCTAGATCATAAATAAAGCCAAACTTATCTCATCATCATCTCCTGAAGTGCTGCTTATGAACTGTAATGCACAACATACACCCTTAAACCTTCAGGGTGTATTTTATTCCCTTTTTCTTGGGTCAAAATGTTGTCAAAAGAAGTGAACAGATCTTAAAGACAAAAAAATATGTGAATGTGTATTATATGTATTATATTTATATTTTATTTCAATTATATTGAGGTACCTTTAGAGCATAAATAAGGGTAAACTCACCTCATCCTCATCTTATGGTCATCTGATGCACAGTGTAAACACCTGAACACATATGGGTTAAATGCTTTAATGCACTGGATTCCATAGTTTATTTAAAACTTGACTTGGATTTACCAAATAAAGGTTCTGTGTATATATAGCCTTCCTTAGGGCATGCAGCACAGGCAGACTGCCAGCAAAAAAAAAAAATGCACAGGAATCCACTCTTGCAAAAATAAAACAATTTAACAGGACACATTCTTGTGGTACTATCAGCCTTCATTGTGGTTTTTATATTGAATCACTTTTCTGCACCATTCTTGACAAACCATAAAAGTTTTCTTTTATATTTTCTGTGCAGAGGCGATGTGTAAAAGATTTCACTCAGTTGAGATTCTCTTTACATACGAATCAGAGATAGCCTCTGTGGAATTTACACAGCGCAGTTAATCCACACTGATGATCTAACAGGGATTGTCTGCACAGTATCTCCAGAGCCAAATCATACAGTATGAAACTGCATCAAATGAACAGATGGCAGTGACACGAATTAAAAGCATAGAACAATAGTAGAATATAAACCAGAAATGACACCCAAAGTGGCTGTTGATTTATAGCTCTGGTGAGTTTGGTACTGGGCTTCCATGTATATTAGTGCTACAAATCTGGGTCCATTTAGCAGGGAGATGCTCATACATACATCACCGACTCCTGCTCCAAGCCAAGGTCAGTCCTTATTGCATCAATCTTTTCAACAGAGGCTACTCCACACAGCAGCAGTTTTGTAACTGTCGCAGCTGTAATGGAATCTTTTTTCTTGCGCTTCATCTTTCTCTTATCACATGAAATATATATTCAACTTCTCTTCTTTCCCTCATTCTCCTGATTCTTTTTTATTTTATCTGTAAAACATTCCCGGGACCTCATTCCTTTTCTCCAAGTAGCACAGATTTTAACCCTTTCGGGCCAGGATCCAGAGGGATCAGGGATAAAAATAATACACAGATATAACAAAATAAAAATTAAAAATACATTACATGTGAGGATAAATGTATCTAATTTATTAGATGATCTCAGTCAGTGACAAGACATTATTTAAATCCAGCTTCCTCTGCAGTGTATATTAGTTCCCTCTGCAGTATATATTATTCAGAAAGTAATTTCCCAAAGGTTTTGACAGCCATAAAAGCACTTAACATTACTGCTCCACTTAAAATAGAAATGGGACGTTTCCTCAAATGGAGCCTTTTCTAAACACAAAATGTCACTCTTTCGGAATTTTCTCCAAAACTCCTCGGTGTGTTGTGCCTAATGGATGCGGTCAAAACACTCATAAAGAAGGGAAGAGTCTGAGTTCCTGAATTATGAAGTGACAGTTTAAGATATTCATGCTGACTCAGTTTCTATTGTCCTGATTACTCATGCTACAGCCTCACGTCGTACTTTAATAAATGAAGAAATAATAAAATCAATCATTTTAAATAGCACCGGACCATTTACAGCGATGGAAAAAAGAGCAGACTTTTAATTGATGAACTTGACCTGCTTTTCCCTGATAACAAATTTCATTTGTTCTATAAAAATTATGCTCAAGTGACATTATTTGACGGGATCTTTATCACCTGCAGAGTAAATAAGAGTAATTTATGCTGTTTAATTTTGAGCATGGATTATAAATCACGGCTCTATCATATATTACGGTGCTTGCATTGATGAGGAAGTGAGAACGGGGCCAGCTGATTGGGTTGTTAAGGCAGCAGTACAAAGCAACAGTAACAGCAGAGACTCATTCTCCCAGCATGGTTCTTTACAGCTGGGCAGATTGATGCAGATGATAAATGATGATAAACACCTCACACAGCCAAGTGGTGAAAGATAGACTTTTAAATAAATTATAAAGCATGCATCATTAAAAATCAGCTTGATCCAGAAACAGATTACAGGTATGTATATTGTCTTCCAGCAAATAATGTAGCCTGAGTTAATTATCATTACAGTAAATCCAGTTGTGTATTCATGCTACATTGGTTTTTGCAGTAATAACAACATGATCAAATGATACAATAAAGTATTATACATAATAATGTTAAAAAACAAGATATATTATGCTTTGATGTGACAAAATGTAATATAAATTAATACAGACATAATTTTATTTGCAAAGGCTGGTTGCAGACATCGCTCTTCTGTAGGTGAAGCCTCGTGGCGCTCTGAGGCAGTCATACTCTGTCTCTTGGCTGAGAAGACCCTCAGATTCTCTGTCAAAGAGATGGCTTCTGACAAATATCAGTCTGCAGTGATGAAGACATGACAGCTGTCAATCATGTCTTAATAACAGGGAAGCAGAGCAGCTTACTCGCCGTGGGTTTGACCTGTGAGGCCACATCGACACACATACAGTCTGATTTATATATCTATCAGCTTTTATTAACAAATATAAAACAGCAGGGGGGGAGAAATATGAGTAATATGTTTTAAAACCCTGGCGGAGATATTAGCATGGGATGCATTTGTGGATGTGAAGAAGTTAACTGCAATATCTGAGTGAAGACAATGCTCCATAAAAACTGACAAGACTGAGAGCTGAGGAAATATTAACTGAGACTGTTTTCTTTTCGCTCAAGCCTGAAATACCGTTTTAAAACTGCCACAATCATATTTTTATGACTTATATGAGCAAAACTCCTTAATTAAAGTAGGGGCTAGGTGATAAAAACGAGATCTTTTCAGTTATTGTTATTCCCACAATATCTGAAACTTAAGAAAGGAGAAATCTACACCAACACATACAGTTCATATTCAGTTTGCTTTTGATTTAAAAAAAAAAAGTATGATTTTTAATTATTTAAAAGATGAGACAGAATTTGTTTTCATATTTCCTAAATGTACATTTCTTTCTTTAACCTAACTACATAGTGCAAAGCTCATTCGTGAAAAATCCAACTAGAAACTTGAGTTGCAAATTAGTTAAATGCTACAAACTTACTTCATTGTCCATTATAAATAAATAAGGGAAAAAAAATCATACAATTCTGCTGTGTTGAACTTTTATAATATTTACAGTTACATTTACAGGAAACATTGAACATCACCACCTGGCTACTACATTTTCTTAAAAACTTAAGTTCTAGAAATTAGTTTTGTGAAACCAGTCAGTGTCAAATAAAGCCAAACCAGACTAAAGACTATTTTCACATCCTCTTTTCACCATAAACACCTCCATTTGCAGCACTTAATGAGATGCAGCATCATACTGGTCTCAATACCATGCTATTCTGCACAGAGCATCATGTATTCAGATGAAAAAGGATTAATAATGCTCTTCCTCTCTCGTCTCATCCTGCAGAGCTTTATGAGTTCCTTCGATCCCTGCTTTCAGAAACCATTAGCGCTCTTCCTCTTGAGAGATAGAAGGCGAAGCCCGGAGCCATAGTGAGAGTCCTCTTCCTGCTCTAACTAGAAATGACACAATGTCAATAAGTATACTGATTATTCTGCCCATTTGTTTTGTGCAATGCAGTTAACGAGCTTTATTATACAAAAGACACTGTGAAAACCCAATAACCATTCTTTATCATTTGTTTTGATGAGAGTAATAGAGTGGCTTATATGAATGGCCTGCTCAGTAGAAACTTCTGTCAGAGAGGCGGTGGACTACTGTAATGGATTTGATGCATCTACAGCTGCAGGTATGAGGGTGAGCTGAGGAGAAACCCACCACGACGTTTCATGGGATAAGAAGATCATCCTCGTCTACTCCATCGTCTTGAAGTGTTTGTGTTCCTACATCAGCTGTCCTCCCAATTCACCATTTATCTTCCTTGAACTGTCCTAACCTTTTCAAACTTCCACTTATGACAGATTCCAGATGCACGGGGCCAAACCTCTAGAAGCCAGCTAAAGTATCATACACACAACTGTCAGTATAAAAGGAGGCCTACACGTGGCCTGGCACATTGGATTGGCCCTCTTGTATACAGCCACATAAATCTCAGCAGCATCAGACAGGTGGGAGGAGGCTCTGGCAGATGTAGCCATGAGGAATGGAGGTAGTGATGCCTCAGACAGTTCCTCTTCCCAACCTCTGGCCCTGCTCCTGTGCACAAAGTGAAAGGGTTGTGGGAGTTAGAGACAAAGTTCAATTTTGTGGCTCTCATAGAACTTTGAGTACAGGAGTCTGGGAGAAAAAAAAAGAACAATGTGACATAACTTTGGTCATAAAAAGACAAAAAAAAAAGGGAGAATAAATGGACTATGCAAGTAAAAAGCTGGTAAATGGATGTGGATGACAGTAGAAAATCTTATGCTTAGAGACATTAATGACAAACTAGCAAAATACAATTTGATATTCAAAAGTTAAACTGCTTTTTATAGCATCAAACTCCAAAAAAGAGAGAAAGTGTGTTAAATATTGAAGCTGACAGACAAACAGGACTAGGACGACCAGTGTTGTGCAAGTTACTTTCAAACTGTTACACATTACAGATTACTTGTTACTGTTATTTATACTGTTATTTACTGTCTCAGTATTCTAATGCATTACATGACTCCTGTATTACTTTTCAATTTTTGTCATAAATGGTGCGTGCACAGTGCACCCCCCCATAAATTTACACCCTTAAGTACATCTGGATGGATATTTACGCCACACCCCAAAAAAAGGGGGGGGGCAAGCGTATTGTTTTGGGTTTTTTTTTGTTTATTTGTTTGTTTTCCTGTTTGTTTGTCAGCAACTTCCATGAAATTTTCAGGAAAGGTGCGAGGTGGTCCAGAATAGATCCTATAAAATTTTGGTGAATGTGGGTCAAAGGTCAAGGTCATCAAAAATGTGTTTTTGCAATGATAAGAGATATAGGACAAATCAGGTCAAATGTTTGTTGTGCCTGGCACCACTTGTTCAGTAAGTAACACTATGGTCTTAGACGTTTGAATCCCAGCAGGAACACTTGCATTTTTTTATTCAACATTTTACATGTTCAAACAGGGCGTTCGGCACTTAGGACACCGTTAGATAAATTCGCAATTGATAAAGAATAGAGACGTTAACTTACCATGTCATTGCTGATCACAGGGATCATGCTAATGCTAATTAGCTTCTGTAAGGCAGGGTTAGGGTTAGTAATGGGCATACGTCCATGTGGACAATGGCATGTCTTCACCCATTGGCTGAAGACCAACAGGAAATAGAACTTTTTTATTCTTTAAGGTCTCACGGTCTTGTTTTTCTTTTTCTTTTTTTATTTGGGGAATTATATTATTGGAAAAGTGTGTTGTAATGCAAGTGCTACTGAACAAATACTGAGTAAAAATAACTGAAAACCCCTTAGTAATACCTTACACTACTGCATTACAGCAAAAAAGTAATCTGTTACTGTAATGCATTACTTTTGTAAAGTGCCACTCATTATCTCGTAAGTGACCCAAGCTTTTTAAAATATGAAAAGTGTTTCCAGCGCATATTGTGGTTGTTTGTGTTGAGCTTAGTTTGACAAATACAACATTCCCTGGTCTAATCTCAGTGTTGCAACAAGCTCAAGTGAGAGATAGAAATATGAGATCTCGTCTTGGATTTATGCTCTCCTATGGGGATAGCTGAGAACGTCATTTCCAACCGAAAGCTGTAAATGAGCAGTTGTGAAGCGAACTTGATTGACCGAACCTTACAGCTTGTCATCTAATCAGAGCGCTAGCCAAGTCCGTGCTGTACTTACCTTGCCATTCACTCTGTCTTGTTGTTGGAAAGCTGATGGACCAATTCATTTTTTTCCTTCCTTCAAAGCTAACAATGCCAACACACACATATTCAGTCAGTCAGTGTGCTGAGTGCCTCTCACTGGATGTACACTACCACTTTTTAGTTTGTGAATGCTTCATAATCTCAAGAACAGGATACTTACTAAAAAAAACTAATGACAAAACAGTAATAAGACTGAACAGGAAGAAAAAAAAAACAAAAGTATTTCAAATATTTCATATTAACTCACATCTTAAAGCGTATCATGAAATGTGGTGCGGCTCCGTGTCACTTTGTTTTAAATTTCACAACATGGCATCTTGTCATGTCACAGAGCTCCAGTCACACATGTGGTCTGCTCCTGTAGGCAAACAGTGAGAATGATGCGGGTTAGTTCCAAGAGTCACAGGAGAGACTTCACAGACCGGCTGGCTGTGAACTAGTGGTTTTGTAGTTTCTTTATTAACACTGGGCTCTGACAGCCCTGAGTAACACAGAGCACATCAGAGTCTGATATAGGCTTAATGCAAACCCAGCAGCACAAACACAATATACAGTAGAGGTACAGTTCACTGGACAGACGTAATAGACCTGTAATATCACTGTACATGAGCAACGGAATTCCAACAATTTACATGAATATGCTTTAGATTCTTTGTACATCTGCATCATTAACATTTACACATCCAGACATTATAAACAGAATTCCTTTCAACAAAAATGAAATGAAGTTGGATCTTTTTTATGTCTGAAAATAGAAAAGCGTTGAAGCATTTTCATTTACATTGTACTTTGCATATTTTCTGACATTCATTTTGTTTACCTGTGAAGCTTTTCAATATTGTTTTAAGGGTGTAATGTTAGTGCTAAACTCTTTACAATGTGGTCATTTTGTATGACTTTCCATAATGCTTGGAAATTCTTATTACCTGCAAAAATTAAACACTCTGTGCCACGTGGTTCAGACATTTATAATCTATAATTTTGCTCTCTCTGTATCATCCCTGGTCATATTAACCCTAATGTCCTCTGTCTTTGACTGTTATGCATATGATATGCAACTCCATGTCCCATAAGTTCAAGAAGAAGTAACCATAAATGGCTGCTGCCCTTTAAACATATTAAAGCTGTTAAATCCATTATTATTAATAATATCATCATTATCATTTTGTCTTCATGCCATTCATTATTATGAAGTATACACAACATTACACTACATGCACTACATTTGCTAAAATCATTTATTTTTTTTGTTTTTGTTGATTCTCAGAGATGTTGAATAATAACTAGATGACTAAAATGATGGAAAAACAATGTTGTCACATAGCTGTCACACAGAAAAATCATTTTATTCAAATGTTTTCAAATAATAGGCACCAAAAGCAAAGCAATATACATGTAAAGCAATTTGTCAATTCCACAAAAAAAAAGTGCCTCAGCCATAATATGAGTCCATCAAGAGCAGCTGGTACTGCAGTGCAGTTGGATCGAAAGGTAGCTACACATGTAAATGAGCTTTCTGACATACTGTATAAATAATATTAATGCAGATAGCTGCATTAGCTCAGGAAAGCACCAAGTTCGAAGTGTGGCTGTATGCTCTGAGGCACAGTGGAGGTGGTTGGGGGGTGGGAGCTTTTTTCAGCCATCTCCTTGATGGGTTTGCATTTCAAAAGACCTTGGTCCAATCCATTAGGGGTGTAGGAAAACAAGATGTTCCTCTCCAGTTGGACTAATTAGGTTTTTTGAGGGAACCTTCCATATCCTTAAATTGCTGTGGGGATCCAGATGTGTAACTAGGCTAATGACTGACTGGCTAACAAAGAAAAATGGGCTATAATCCTTGAGCAGCATAATAAGTCACCTTCTGCGAGGCAGTAGTGGATAGTCATTGTCCATGTAGCTCTGCATACTGTACAAACCTGCCGTATATCCAACCTTGATCTGCTCTGGGGTCAAAGCATATGCAAGCTCCCCATTAGATGTACTCTAAATAGAGTGATTACAAGTCTATGTGGCAACATCCTCTGTGCAGAGAGAGGAGATGAAAAGTGACCATGAGAGGATGGGAGTGGCCCGGGGGTTGAAGGGTGAGAAGGCGCGGCAGTGTTGTGATGAAGCTGGGTGTCTGCTTTGAGGAGGAGTAGAGCTGACAGAGGCCACCTCAAGAGACTCTTCATTCTCCATCAAAGAGCTGAGAAGAAGAGGCAGGGTCTGTCAGGGGTTCCCAATTCCTACAGAGCACCCACATGCTGCACCTCCCACACTAAACACCTTTAGTCAGTCTCACATAGCTCCTCACGCTGCCACAAGCCTCCAGACTCATTGGCAATGCATGACCAATCCCCAGCTCAACCATCCAAACATCACCAGAGTTTAGGCACTTAGAACATGACAGACATGTCCACGGGCTTCATTTCCACACTGTCGGCAAACACCGGTATCATATGTAAGTCAGGTTGCAGTATTTGATAAAATCTTATTATAGTCCAGATAAAAATGTACATTACTGTTGCACATCAATATCAAACAATATTATATTATATCTGATGGAAATGCTAAACTATTGAGACAACTAAGATAAGATTTCTCCCAGTGGAAGCAGTCTGACCATATCTGGACAACCAATTTGACTTGTTCCCCCTGCAAATTGAGATTCCTTCACCTGCGCCCCCCCTCCTCTTTGAGTAAGGGCTATCAGTTTTAATTTTCCAAACTTTCCCTTTTCTGTCAAAATTGGGTCGGAGGAAAAAGGGAATATAGAGGCAGAGACCACCATTCCAAGTTTTATCTGCTCTACAAAATGCTGTTATCTTAGTGCGGTGTCAAGAACTCTATCTCTTTTTTTCCAGGTGACAGGCACAGACGAGAGATAAGATTGGAAAAGAATCCCACTCCACTGAGTAAATAAATAATCAATACTCATCTAAATGTAAATGAGAAAGTAGCCCCCTTTGATAGGAGGGTTTTTATCAACCAACCAATTTTCTACAGGCACTCACTGGGCCTCAACCAAATCACCATCA
>JAPTYQ010000030.1:20606592-20631768 GCA_029814465.1 Ostorhinchus cyanosoma | reverse complement strand
TTCACAACATAAGCCAATGGTGCAAATAAATAAAAAATTCCAAATATGCTGCAAAACTTAACACAAGCAACTAGAGAAAAATGTCCAGTAAATGCAGTGAAAAGGCTCAACACAATCAAACTGACTTAAGTAAAGTTACAAATCTCCAGTAAATACAGAATCATGTGTCAAAACCTCATAACATAAGCAAATACAGCAAAAAAAAAAAATGGTGCAAAAATTCACAATAAAAGCATGTTGCATAACTCGACATAAGCAAGCAAATATAGAAACATAGTGCAAAAGTCGTAACTGACACAAAAAGACACAAAAATGGTGCAAAAGCTTTTAAAAAATGAGTGAAAAGGCTCAACACAATCAAACTGACTTAAGTAGAAAGTCATTGTAAATTCCTAAAAACATGCACTTTTAAACAAATGTAGAAATAAGTTACTAAAAAAAGGAAAACACAAGAAAGTCACAACTCAAGCCAATACAAATGGATACTGCAATACCTCTGTAAGCAAATACAAAAAAAATGGTGCAAAATTTCACAATAAAAGCATGTATACAATATGTTGCAAAACTTAACATAAACAAGTAAATATAGGAACATGGTGCAAAAGTCGTAACTCCAGAAAAGACACAAAAATGGGGCAAAAACTTGTAAAAACGCAGTGAAAAGGCTCATACTACCAAACAGACCAAAGTAAAACCTCAACGTAAATCCCTAAAATCAGGTAAATGTAGAAATACGTGCTAAAACACAATAAAAACAATACCAAATGTGATGCTAAAAGAACACGAACAAACATTCAAACATGCTCCACATTGTGACGTAAAAACCACTGATCTCTAGATAAATTCCTGAGGTTCAGAAACGTGTTCGTGGCTCAAAAACGTTCCAGGCGTCGTTTGAGGTTCACGAGGCAGAAACTGAGCCATTGTTTCATTCGACTATATCGTACGTTGGCTGATGTTTCCCAGCTGCTGGAGGTACGTTCGTTAACTCATTTACCGATCACGTTTATGAACTGGGAGGACGCATTTCCATTTCCATCTCCATCTCCATTCCTACGCCAACACAAAGCCTCTGTCCGTCCCCCGTTTTGCTCTCCGTCCGACTTGGTCTCGGCTTTCATCGGCGCTAAAATGATTAGAGCCTCTGTGCGAGTGCGTGTTGGCGTAAGTGATTTTGATGTATGGCAGAAGCTGAAGTTGATTTAGTCGCCGACTGCATCACCTGCCAATCTCGGCTTTATTTCCTGAGTGTGATGGACGTCCACGGGGTCAAAGGTCACGTATGTGTGGTGATGACCTTGGCCCGGTCTTGATGTTGGGAATGAGTTGATATGGTGGGTACTAAGAGGTTTTAGGTCTAGGGAGGGGGGGGGTGGGGGGTCTGTTGGGGAGAAAAGAGGAAGGGTCATCTGAGATCAGCCACATTCAGAGGGCTGCATCAATAGCACGACCACGCTGAATACTGTATGCACAAGCTCTGGTTTGTTAAATTCACATTAGGGTTATTTTAAGTATTGCATGACAGTGAAAATATAGAGCAAGAAAAATAATAAAATCAAAAGCAGATTTGAAAAAAACCCAAAAAAAGGAACGCTCGGGGGAGGAAAATAAAACACTTGATGGTTCACTATAAAATAGTATCCACAGTTAACATCAGATAAGAAAATATTTATAACCAGATGTCTTTTTTTGGGGTATATTATAAGCTTTAGACACAATATTAAGGATATAAACATCGTGCTCTCTTTTTCTTGCTTTCTTCAAAAACAGACAACAAGCAAAAGAAGAAAAGTTTGGTCGAATTTAAGCAATTACTTGATTATCTGGTCATTTACCACATCAACATATTGGACATGACTAATACGTGGATCAGTGTTTTGCTGCAACAAGCTCATCGCTCTGTGTTTGGAAAAACTAACCAATCACGTTCAGTACTGTCAAGTTAAATTCCTGCAGAGCGGCCCTCAGAAAATCAAGAAAGACAAGCCCGAAGACGCTATCATTATTTCTCATGCTCTTTCATGTTAACATTTTTGATACCTCTGCACTTTCCTAACCTTTTTTGATGCTCTATGCGGGATAGGATTAGCATTTTATTGTCATCAAAATGCACTGCTCTGACTTAAAATTGATCCAATGAAAACCCTCAAATACTATTTTCCTCATCCTCATTGCATTAGGTTTTATTTCATAACTCATAGTTGTCAATAATGGAAACCATTATATAGCAGTATACTCAATAACAGAATTTTCCTGCTTGAAATGCATGCAGTATTGATTTCATGTTTTCTGGGTCCATAAGGGCAAGTAGCGTGGCGGAGGTTGTTTTACTGTACTCAGTCAGCATTGTGGAAAACAACATAGAGAGCACCCTGTGTGACTGTCTGCTAAAAGTGCAGCTCCCAGAAAATAGGACATGTAGTAAAATGGGACTTTCATTACTCATTCATACATGAAATGAGAAATTACACAAGGCAATTGAACATTAATACGAAAAGTTTTAGATTTTCTTTCATTTGTGGATTCAATTACAGGATTTTTCCGAATAAATAAGAATGAAATTAAAACATTAAAGTGTAATTTCAGGTGTAACATACCATCAAACATGTAATCATTTGCTGTTTTATCAATGAGCAGAAGAAATATGTGAGCGACTGCGGTGCGCGAAAAAGAAAAGTGTTTATTTTTCAATTATAGGTCATTGTAGTTTTTCAGCTTAAAATGAATTTGGACAGCACTATTTTTACAACAGCTGTATCTTGTCGGGGGCTGGCACTGCGCTGTGGAAGGCTCCAGGTGAAGCTGTGGTCTGTGGCCAAGCTGCGTTTGATTTTTATTGTGTTGAATTGGAATGACAGAGCAAAGCATTTCACATAGTGTGTCTTCCATTTCTTCCCTGGGATCCCTCCAAGCTAGCCTCTTGTGTCCCATGGGAAACAGACCCATCTAGCTAATATGCCATAAGCTGACAGGCCTCCTCTGAAATGTGTGTTAAAGAGCCGGGTTTGGAAACATAAAGGCATTCTTCAGAAGCTGACGCAATTTCTTTATAAAATCACACCTCTCAGTACATGCTGAATGCTCTGTTAATACAGGACTGGCACTTTAAGCACTTCCACACTGTCTTCAAAAAAAAAAAAAAAAAAAAAATACATGTACGTTTTCATATGAATGACTGATAATAAATGATATGGAATAACAATGTATTTTAGATGAACTTTTAAATTCAGCACATAAAGGCAAAAAAAAAAAAAAGACAGTAATACATTTAGCTGAAAAACGTCAAGAAAATGGACTTACTGTATTATTTGCGTCTGACTCGCTGGTATCTATGCAATTTAGCAAGCACATGAAATTGCCCCAAGTTTTCCAACCTCAGCTGTAATCCGCTCAAGGAGGATTTGCAGACTGTTCCTCCAAACCATTTTAAATCAGACAGAGCTGCGAGGGGGGAAAATAACACTTTAAGAGGAAATCTTGACAGGATAGAGCAACGTTAATGTTACACCACAGCTGCTTTTGTTTAAATCCACTGCAATCACACCTCTTAAAAATATTGCATCACTGCTGGTTTATAATCTCTATGCAATTTCACTCTTTGATGGTCTTAGAGAATAAAAATGCAGTTTCTTGACTTATTTTCATAAGAATTACAGACAACCTAATGCGAACATTTATCACGCAACGCATTGTGAGCTTCAATTGCGACATCTAGACTCTCTTCTACACCTGCTGAGACTTCCTATTGTGTTATTCAATTTACAAAAATACATTTAAAGTCTTAACTTTTAAGCACACGAGGCAATATTGCTGTTTCATAGAGCAATCTTTCACAAGCACATTGTTCAACAACAATGTCAGCAGCCGTTTTAAGTCCAATACCAGAGACCATAACGCTTTTATAGTTGGTGTTGTCAACTCAATTTTCAAATTCCACCCCACACTCAAGCTCTTCTATTGAAGTGTCATCTGATCTGCTGAATTACTGACAAGGCCACAGTCATCACCATATCGCTGTGCCTTTCTCTCCAACAACACCCATCAGCAGCTACATTACGCTCACCTTAAGCCAGGGAAATAACAGCTCTGAGGACAAAAAGCTCCTTGAAGCCTGTGTGCCATCAAACTCTCAGTCCCACTGGCTTTTATCTAAAGTGCTGCATTTCACTACTCATTGTTTTATGATTGTTCTGCACCTCATTAAATCATACAGCACAGACAAACCCGTTTTCATTAGATCCTGAAATAATTAACCAATACAGGGAGTAAATCACATGACTTACAGGCAAAGCAGTTTCAATTTCAGAGTATTTGAAATAAGACAATATCATTAAACTAGATATTATGTGAAATTGCTGCATAGTAGGCTAATAGGTGCATTTACTGACATAAAACTGTCACCTTTACATCGATGATACCAGTTTGATTGACTGTTTATTGTATTAGAATGTCTCTTGTATTTTATTATAGCCTATTGGATGCATTTTGATGTATCAGAATCACCTTTATTCACCGAGTATCTTCAGAAGAATACAAGGAATTTAGCTTTTTATTTTTAAACTATGCTATAATAAACGACAAAAAACAAAACAAAACAGAGTTTAAATAAGTACAAAACAGGAAAAGTGTATAAACATTTAAGTCAAGTAGTGAAATATTCAAAGTACAGTAAATTCACTAATACTGCACTAACATTTATATTTGTAAACTATTACATTTCAATGAGAAATTTGTACATTCATTTATTAATTTAAACCATTGGAAAACAGTGTTTAATTAAACAGTAAAATGCACTTATTTTACAGTTCTATGCACAGTCTTAACCCACCATTCAGTGTGTTGAGGATGATGTAAGCAGAATGTACAGGAAATATGTGTTAAAATGTTAAGAACATCTAAGTAAACATGTAGTGTTAAATCTTTTTGCACGAAACATGTCTTGATCTCTTTTATTCGGACAATATGAAATTTACAAAGATCATATTTTCAGTGTTTTACACCAAGTTGCATTCAACACATCAATCATTTGATATTCCTTGAGTGTTTTTTTTTTTAGAATTTGAGAATTCACACTTAATACTAACTTTTGCATGTAGACACTACTTAGTTTTTTTCTTTTTATTATTATTTTTTCTATCTTTTCACCCATTTAACATTTTACAGCGATACAACAAGCTGAAATGATCAGAAAATATATCAATAAAAATATGGATATCAAATATTAAAAAGCAAAACAACAAACAAACAAACAAAAAAAATACAAAAATAATAGAGTACTGTCAATTTTGTTACACAGGATATGTTGTTATATTAAAAATCTTTCCAGGTGAGATAAGACCTAAGCCAGGACAGTAAAACATTTACCATAATACTCTGTGGTGTCAGAATACCGATCCTTCAGGTTATCATAGGAATACCCAAAACTGCACTCAGATCCACTCAGAAGCTACTTATTTTGTGCACGTCAACATCTCTGGTAATATTTTATTTCTTATATATTATTTCTAACCCTGCAAAAACAGCGAAAACTTTTCTGAAGTTCTGTACATTTTCTTTCACTACACTCATTTAATGCTTTTTACAAGAAAAACACCAAATTATGTTCCTTTATGATTTAATATAAAGTGGCTAAAACTTGTAAAAAATGAATATTATAATATGTTAATAAAATCTTCTGTAATAGTACTTTGAAAGGAGCCATTATTCTGTTTCATATTGTTATTGATGTGTATTAAAAAGGAACAAAGATACTTATATACCAACATTAACCACGTTTGTGTACACCATTAGATTTAGATTTTTACATTTTTCCGAACAAATAACAATGAAACACAACAAACGATACAATGAAAAGAATACTAACACATCGTCTGTGTAAAATAATTAAACTGGTCACATAAAATTCAGAATAAATAAATAAAAGGAGCCATTATTATACATAAAAAACACACTTTACACAAAACTCCACACTGACTTTTTCTCATAATGGATTATTTCTGCATGTTTTCTTCCTCCTCCAGCTGACAGCATTTTGGCTTCTCACTGAATCAAGTAGAAGAGACAGTATAATATCTATCTATAACACACACAAACTGCATTCCACCGGTAGCTTTTCTTTACTTAGGTCAACAAAAATAAGTTCAGTTTTTGCAGTAGTAAGACCAAGATGACCCAGAATGTATCATATGCTGCTGAAAGATTTGGCAACCTCACCTAAAACTCTGGTCCCAGGGGCGACAGAATGGCTAAGGGAGGTCCTCTGGGAAAATATCATGCTCACTATCGAGCAAAAAAAAAACTGAAGGACAGAGAGTACGGCGTGGAGAGGTTGCTGCTATGACCACAGGGGTAGAACAGTGACAATCAAGGGAAAGTTAAGAGGTTCCATGAGCTGGCAGAGCTATCACTGCTCATTGGAAAAGCTGTCAAGGAGTACTGAGATTCAGATTCTGACAACAAACAAGGACGTTTAGTGATAGTGGCCGTTTTTCAGGCCTTTTTTATTAGGCTGCTTGCCCCGAGCACACATATAAACAGTATTTCGTACACAGTTTTAACCTACCTTTTCGGTGATTTATTATCACGGTCGGTTATATAGCGTCATCAAAAGCATACGCTACAATTTTTATTCTAAAAAAACAGGTCAGAGTTTCAACAAGGTTGCACGAGTTTTTTGCAACAAGTCTTTGTTTTTCCCCTACTGCGAAAAAATCAAATCAAATCAAATAAGCAAGGAGTACTTTCCAACTCTGCGATTTTCCCTCCCAGTGAAAATCTGAATTAAACTTTGAAACTAACGACGTTCACCTTCAGATGAGGAAGCCCCTGAGCTTGTGTTCTTTTTTTTTTTTTTTTTCAAGTAATTGCACTTTTGGCCTTAGGCACCATCTCTTTACAGGCCATGAGAGACCTATGTAACTACTTTATAGACCCCCTAAAAGACTGTTATCACCTCTATTATTCATTATCAAATAGCTGGGTTGAGTTTGAAAGCACTTATGTTAACTTAGAATAAAGAGGATCTAAAACAAATGCAGTTTTATAAAAAATGTACATTCAATAAGGTATGTTATTGGATGTACATGATTATTTTAAAGGGTTGTTTCTAAAAAAGCAGACCTGGTGGGAAGGTGCACAGGGTATTTGAGTCGTAAACTTTTCCACTAATAATCCACGGTAATGCAGCTCTCATTGTTATCGTTCCTCAACAAGCAAACTAATTAATTAATTTCCGCTTTAAACCGTTAAAAGGTCAGTTTTCTCAGCCTCCCTGCAGATAGTTTGGTTTGGAGTTTATCCACTTTTGACATTAGAGGCAGAGTAGGTTTTTAAGTGTTGGAATGATCACTTTTATTATCATTACTTACATTGCATTTATTATTATTTTACTTGAGACACCAATTGTAGCTGAATATATCTAAATTAAAGCAATAAATGTGGTGTTATGTTGATAGTTTGCGCAGAATGAACTCATTATTTGTGTCTGTATTTGATGAGACTAGAAAATTATTTGTTTTTCCATTTCTACTCAAAAAAAAGTGCTAATATGCGTAACTGTTTTTGTAGGGATTAGATTGGAAATTTTAGAATAAATACTCTTAAATAAAACATTCCAATCATTATGAACGTTTAATAATCCAACACCCAAACAGGCGCCGGTGACTGAAAACATCGACTGATCTAAACTGTTTAATAACTTTTGACTGACAAATCCTATTAATATGTTTAATAATTCAAATAAAATGCTGTTTATCATCTTTTCAGGTCCATCACATGTATCTTATTTGGATGTTCCGAAGATTGGAAACCTCATAACTTTCACCAATAAATTGTAATTTGACGAATGAAAGCAGTTGTAGTCGCTTGTTTATATGTTCATTTAATGATGGACTTTGTTGAAAAATGTACTTTTTCTTCAGTTTGCTATTTTTAGAATGTTTATGAACCTTTATATGATCACTATATTAAATACACAATTGAAATATACAGGTTTCACTGAAAAATGTAAAGTTCAGTAGATGGTATTTAAATAGTGCATCATAAAGGTTACATGTAGAAAGATTTATTTGGAATTCACCATGAAAATAGTTCCAGGTCTTTTAGAGTTTGAATAAATTACTGATTTATGGTTTTTTTTCTCCACTGCAACAAACATATAAACCATAAACATCACTGAAAAAAATATAAATTTACTGCAGTTCAGCTCAGAGTCAATGCCAGAAATAATGTCGACTTAAGTTTGAAAACTCACATATAACAGGTTCATGTTGTAATAAACTACCTGGAAAACCAGTTAAGGGGAAAAAAAACAAACAAAAAAAAAACTAATGAAAACAACAAAACTGTCAAAGCAGACTGTGAGTCAGAGTTCAGAGGAACATCAACAATTTAACATTACTTTTCTTCCTGAATACATTTTTTATGGTGAATATTATTCAGAAAGCAGCTGCATTTGTGCTTTTGTGAATGCTGTTTGTGCATCTGGACGTGCCCCCCCCCCGCGCATACACTTGACCGAGTTATGTACATATTTTTTCCTGTGCTTTGGGTGAACTGACCCTTTCGATCGTGTGCATACAGAGTTCATTTAACAAACCGGTTCCTCCCCTACACATCTGCTGCTGGTAATGGCGGCCCCTACCAGCATTCCTGATGCTCAGGTGAGTGTTCTCCTGGTGTGAATTGCAGACCTTGTGCTGAACATTGATGCACTGCCTCCATTACCGCCTTTCCTCCTTCCGAGGAGTCGACGCTATTGTTTATGACACTGACACATGCAGTAATGGGTATTTCACTTCTGCACCTATACTGAGAGCGTGTTGAAACTGGAAACACAGATAAATATGGTGCGTATCCACTACATCAGTAAATTTCTATTTCATCAACTGAAGCATTAGACTGATCACTAGAAAAGCACAGTATAGTGCTATCATTGCTCATCGCGCATCCTGCCATTAGAAACGGAGACAAAATTACAATGTTTTCTTAAAAGACTAGAAATAATCCCATGGGCACATACAACAGTAGACACAATCTCACTCATGCTTTGTGTTTGGTCTCTGTTATTTCTAGGACTTAAGGGTTCAGGGAAATCAAGGCGCAAAACTTCTGAAAAGATTTAACTGGAACCTCTCTACAGGAAAATCATCAGACATGTAAAGATGTGTCTCGGGGGATTTGAGGAACTTCAGACATACTGTACAAGTCAAATGAATCCTGCAGTACAGGATGTCCCAGCAGACTGGGGAACATGGCAGCTGTCACTAACAAGGAGAGTCACATGCCAGTCTTCTCCTTTATGTTCAAATACAAACACAGACTCTAGTGTATTAGTGCCAGATATTTTCAATTATCTGGTGTCAACCTTTATCTCTTCACATTTACTGATGTACAGCTGGATTGATGCCTTCTCTTTTTTCATATTTCAAGCACTCTTGTACTTCAGAGAAGACAGAGGAGAAGATCACAACAGTTTCATCCAACTTTTATGTAGGTGTTTTAGATTCTGGTAGCCTGGGGGTATATGGTGCACACTGTTAAATTCTTTAGCAATGCTTTTAGTAGCACAGTGTTTGCAAATAAAAACAAAGACTCCAAGGAAATGTTTGTCTTGAAGGGAATGTGTTCACTGAACAGCTTATTCATTTCAAACACTGGATCCTTTAAACTGTGGCAGGAATTATCAGTACAGATAAAAGACTGATCAAGTTTGCAGATACAGAAAAACATCAAGTCTTGTCCCAGTGTTGATGGTATATATTTGTATTACAGTGTAGCTGCAGTGCACAGCATGGTTTTACATCTCCTCAGTAGTTTTCTATTACAGTATAACAAAAAGCCTTTTTCTGTTTACATAGCAAGCTTGCATCAAGTGGAGGATTGTGCACATAAAATTACCATAATAGGCGGCCACCGAGTTTGCTAATGTGCTTCTCTGGATGATAGGGCATGCAGAGACTTGCAGAGATACAGACAGTGTAGCAAAAACAGAAAAAGACTCAGTATATCCTCATTTTTCCAGAGCCTGTTTAGTACATGGGTGTGCAGCCACCCCAGGAGCAGAGAGGTTACCCCACATCTGGAGAAATGAGTTTGACCCTCTCAAAGGGCACAGGAAGTTGCCCCTGAAAGCTGCAAACAAAAGCAGCAGTGGCGAGCAGGAGCCCAGAGCGCCATTCATCGCGGCTAATGACTTGTTCATTAAGAGTGATGATGGATAAAGACTTCTCACGCTGAGATGAAATCAAGATTTATATGCGTTGTTTCCTCACCCAACTTGTGGGAAGATCATCATCATTTAATTCTATCTCTGCGGCCGGTGATGGGCATCCAGAGAGCGGGCTATCAAACGGTGCAGTCAGCTGGCAAAATCCAAAACGTGCCGTTGGCACATCTGGAGCTTGCCGTCGCAGCTGAGGGTGAGCAATGGCTGCTGGCGGGTGGCCAAATTACAGGCAGAGACGCTTCAGGACTCCATAGCCTCCACCCTGGCTTCTCCTCGTTTAGATCATCATCATTATTTATTTGCTTATTTATTATTTTTTCCATTATGTGTGCTGTGTTGCATTTCAACAGCACTTTTTATTTTTTTTCTCAGCATCAGCGTATTATCACACTGAGCTAGACCCTCGACCCACCTCTCTCTGTAGGTTCTTATCTCTAGCTGGAAATAGGCCCCAAGACACTTCATCAGTGTCCTTCACCCTGCTATCTGTGGCGCCCAACTTTTATTAAAACTTCAGCCTTTATCAGCTCCTGGGTAATTCAGGCATGACAAATTGGGCACCAGATGCCACCTCCATTTGAGGCCGCTGTACATCTCTTGCTCCCCTATCAAGACAATGGGAGGTGGCGGGCTGCAGCCTTGTGGTATATTCACCTTTAGCTCACCACATCAGGTTACTTCAACAAACTTCCTACATCCATCTGAATGCTGAATAAAGTATTTGTCATTGTGGAAGTTTCTAACTAGGCCTCTACACCAGTGCAGACCCACTCACTTCAGCCCTTTAAAAAATCTCTGTAATCTCTGGAGAATTATTGGAGACCAGTTATCTTTTCAACAGCTTGGTGTCAGACTCGAAAAAAGTATTGCGTTTTGTTTTAAAACGTACATTACAGACAGTCAGAGACTTGTTTTTAATCCCTTTGTTATCAGGCACAGTAATATGTTGGCAAAAAAATAAGTATTAAACACAACAGAAATACTGACCAGTCAAAATGGTTGTGTTTATATAGTCGCTGTAAACAATGGTAGGGAACAACTACATGTTATTTGTACTGGCATTACTTCATCAAATGAGAAGATGTGTGTAATCTGTTACAGTTAAGCAATTAGAGTTATTAATCAGAGTATTGGTAGTTATATCCAAGTACGGTATATTCTTGTTGGTAAAAATTTTCTACATTGAATGCATTTGTGATTTGCTGAAAATGTAATAAGTTACATGACACTTTAATTTTTACTGGGTATTCTGTACATTCCATTTCCCAACACAATGGAGGAAAAAAAAAAAAAATCAGCATCTGTATGACAACTGACGTCAGAAGTCATTATTTTATATGTGAGACCCCTTGTGCATTAATAAATCACTGTCTTGAAAATTTGAAGTGTTCATTAAAAATAACAATTAAATAAAATGTGTAATATTATTGATGGGATATCATGTTTTGGGGCCAGATCTGCACAATTAGCTTTTCATGAAGCCTTTGAATGCACTCAGCTTGATGACATGGACAAGAAGAGCAGTGGACAGCTCATATTTACTGCTCCCTTCCCTCCCGCACATTTCATTTTAGGCATGTTTAAAGATAGGACATTATTTATGATGCATTTAAAAGAGGGGACTGTGGTGCAGAGTTGTACTCCTAAATAAAAACCACAGCAGCTCCAGGAGAAGAATCAAGAGTCAGTGTTAATCACGTACATTAATAATCTGCAGCGTTTTATGAACAAATCTGACTGTGGTCTCTGAAACAGAAAATACACTCAGAAACTCAAGCATTCATTTTCTGATGTAATGCATTTTGTGAGCAGACAGCATTCGGTGCCCTGCAGATAGACAAACTAAGACTTGGATCAGTTACTGGAACTCTTGAATACCATTCATAGTGATAGGGACAGTATTCATTGGATATGGTCCCTACCAAAACCTGCACATCATCTGCTCCTCAGGGGATTCAGCGAGGGTCCTGCTTTTAAATAAGAATCCATGATAGAGGGGCAGCAGGCGTGAAGCATGAGATTGGAAACCAAAGGCATCACACTGGGCTGTTGGATCTTAGTGATGTTTAGCAACACATAACTCTGCACGTAGACCCTGAATTTGGCATGAGCTAGTACACACTCAAACACACGAGGGCAGCCATCCATGAGCACCATCACACACACTGCATTACACTGAGCGCTCTCCATCACAAATGTATAATGTCTTTCAAATTAGCTTACAATAATCAAAGCCTGTTCTTGCAATGATGAGATGTTGGTTCAGACAGGGAATATGTTAGGAATGAGAAAATCATGGACGGCGCAACATAGATTCACTCTTATTATTCCAACTGGGTTCCATTTTAATTCCAATCTAACATCCACGTTTGGTCGTTCCATGTCCAACACAGCGGTGCTGGCCAAGTTGCCAGCTGTGTTTCAGGGCTAAAATGTGTTTTAAGAGCTGCTGCAGGATGGTAATGTGTTGTGCAACCTGCCAGCCCATGAGCATCCTGAGGCAAATGGGAGAAGCAGTGGTTAAAAAGCAGGCTTTTTTGGTTCAGAGCCAGGGAGTAATCTACCACATAAAAGCATGGCATAACCAGAGGCTATCATATGGGATATTCTTCCCCAAAGACACCATTTTTCCGAGACCTCCCATTATTTGGTGCCAATGGAATTTGGCACTGAAAGCCTTTTTTTGGCAATTAACATTCAAAATTAAAAAGCACTTTACATAGCCATGTTAAGTAAATTAACAAACAATAGATTCATTTGTCAGTGATGCAACCATCATACAACCCCAGCAGAGCAAACCCTCCACAGGAAGAAGGAAAACAAGAAATGGAGTCTGACCTTAAAGACTGGGATGTGGTCTTTTTTCACACATTTACTCATTGGTTTGAAAAATATACCTCTTCCCTGCTTGAGAAGTCTTTCATTTTGGCAATTTGTTATGTCAAATAAGTTTGCTAGGCAAACTGGACTTGGGTACAGAAGTCTGTGATGAATAGTATCCATTAAGCTGGAATCTTACAAACCTTAAAGTGAAAACATACCTAAAACAAGAGCATCATTAGGAAAATGAGCAAAGACCTGAACCTGGAGTGTTTCTGAGCGGAGATGAATGATGGCATCACACCCCGGTCCATTATAGACTCTATTTATACACAGGGACACAGAGGAGCAACACTAGTTAGAGGCTTCTCTCCAATTAGGTTATTACTGGTCTGGGAGCCTTTCTACTCAAGGAAATTTCAGAATAGAAATTGCGTCTTTAATCAAGCATAAGGAAATCTGTCAGGAAATCACATTATGTACCTCCTTATGCTGTATTTAAATTAGTATTACCATTTACAAATCGCATTACATATATATGAATATAACTTCCATTTACAAATGTGTCAAGATACTGCTGAAAGGACATCACTGAAAATAAAAGTAACAGAAATAATAAACATACCTGTTACAAGACATCAAGTTGTATAGAGTTACATATTAAAGATATAATAAGAGTAATTTGTACAGTAAAGTATCCAAAAACAACTAGAACTGTTGCTGACTTGTATACGAACTTATATCAACTTATACCAAATGTGTCCAACAATGCTCAACTTGAGAGACGTATATAATTTTATTCGATGCCATAACTCATGTTAATTTTCCTGGTAGATACAGGATATGTCAGTTAACATGATGTGAATAAAACATAAACACATAACCTCATCTAAACATAATCTCTGCAGTCAGATTTAATTTGGCAGCACGTTGACAATGACTCCCATGATCCCACACTACTTCATGATATCATCAAGTTTAAGCTATTATTATAGTTTTGATTGAGAGGGAAAAAATGACATGCTGTTCAGTTCCATTATACACTCTCGGCCATAAAGTGGGATCATTTTGTTTTCAGACACATTCCTCTTTTTATTCCTATTTATACACATCAGTTTTCACCTTTGACCAGATGCAATGATTACATACTGAGTCCTAGTTACACTTTATCTGGAGAGAATAAATCACATTGTCAGAATCATTTCAAGAGAAGATGCAAAATTATTGTATTGCAACTTTATGAGCACCAGTGGAGTTTATTTTAAACCTGTTTTATTTTATAGTTTATGATTTCCCTCCAATCCCAATGGGAATCTAATATGTAGTCGGGTCATTTGTGAAAATATTGTAATTAATCTGTTTGTTTTTGTTAGGTGCAGCCAGTAAAACTTGCTTCTAAAATTAGGTAAAGTGTGTCCCCCATATGCACAGTCTGAGTGGCAGGTCAGTGTACAGCCCTGGAATTCCCCACGCTCTTCCTCATCGCAGGACATGGTGGCCTCACTTGAAGTCGAGCGAGGAATAAAGGATTGCCTTCTGTATTTTTTCATTAGACTTTTCTTTTGTTACTGAATACATAAATCCATTGTGGCAAGATGCAATATGTATCATGGCGCTCCACCTGCGGACGTCTCATAATGGCTGCCATGTCCCTCCAGTCAGGGATGATAAGTGAACCCCCCGTGAATGTTAATGATAGTGATCATTCTGAACCAGCCCGCCTCTCCGTCTTCGCTCACAGCCTGGGTGTCACACGCAGGGTGGCAAGGTTCAAGGGACTAAAATGAAAACAAACACTGAGGGAGATATATAAATAAATAAAGAGGGAAATGAATGAATGAGTAGCTGAATGAATGAACATGCATAGCAGCACAGACAAAAGCATAGGTTTGGTGTACAGACCATAGGTGGACACATTCATTTACAAATGTGGACGTTCTGGAAATGTTTGGCTTTATTTGTTTTTGTCATTTAATCCAAAAGCCATGCTACTGTTATATTTTTATTCAGTAGTAATATGCTGGACTTATTTCATTATTTACAGGGCCAGTAAACACTGGGGAGCAGGTGGGTTCAAACAGATGTGGCTGTTTACATGACCGCAATAGTCTGGGCTTCATATCTGGTCATTGCTCGTAAATAGCTTTGACAACATGCACACTTGCAGGGGCAGACAAAGGCTTGACTCAGCTAATCAGAACTGACAATACTGAAATCACAATGAGCCTTTTTCTATCAAGCACTGTGAGTCAAATGGAAGATGAGTTTAAGTACCCTGGTAATCCTGACCAGCAACCAAACAACGCACGCATCCTGCACGCTGCAAAGATGTGTCCTGCCTGCTATTACATACGCAAAACCAAACCATATGAACAAACGTGAAATAGGAACCTCATTTAATTACGTCCTCTCCCACGCCCAGCTCTCTGCAACTTTCTCTGTCTCTGTCTCCTTCGGTGTGTTGTGGATTGTTTTGACCAACATAGCAGCCTCTCCAAGCAACACACCCAGCTCAAGTAACAGGCAGGGGAGAAAGCAAACACAGTGTCCATGCCAGCTCATCCCCCTCTCTACATCTCACCGCTTCCTCCTTGTCTAACTTTGCCAAAGTCCTTGGAACTTGCCAAATCCGGTCATGCCTGCTTAGCTTGCTGGACTGATTGTGCCAGAAAAGAAAATAAGACACAGATGTATACAAACTCTTGGTGGTGCCAGTGGAGAGACAGCTAATGGCTTCATCTCGACCCTCCCATTGTTGCCGGGCACAGGTGGGGATAATTAGAGATCCCTCTCCCTCCGTTTAAGTCGATTCCTTTCCAGTTGTGACAACCAAAAAATGGAGGCTAGGATGTATCATCAACCTCTTTACAACATCTCAAGGCTGGATCCTGCCTACCGATGGTTTGTGTTGGCAACAATGGAGGAAACTCGAAGTTTTCCAGAGGGACACCGAGAAACATCCCACTGGAAAAAAGACCCCTCTGCTGTCAGGCCAAGCTGTGTCACAGAAGTAGAAGAAGCACAGGAAAACCACAGACAGAGTGTTGCATAGCCAAGACTAATCTGCTGCTCAAAACAGCTCAAGCTTTGTAAACATTAAAAGAAAAAAAAATGACAAGCGTTGGAAACCGAATACCTTCAAAAGTAAGTGCACCATGAAAAATAGTTAGGTGTCTCAATCCAGATTGCTGCCTCATTTAATAATTTATGTTCCTGAACTCCAGATGTTTGAATGAGCTCCAGAGTGTGACCTCTGTCCTCTCTCTGGGAGACTTGTAATGAAATAATCCCGCTTGAGCAATTCCTGATGCAAAACGTAGTACTATCATGTAGCCTGTGTGCTTCAAAAGGCTCGAAAACCCTTTTTCCTCCGTTAGCCTGAGTGACAGCAGAGAGACATGTGTCTTCAGATGAGAGGAGGCGAGTCTCATTACGCCGTATTTGGTTGACACTGAGTGATTCAAGTGTTCCTGGACAATTCAGACACACTGATATAAAACACATTAAATGTCTTTCACAGCACTTTACCTGACACTGTTCATCTACGCTCATCTGTTATCCCTGACGAGATGGCTTTTGTCGCTGCTTTAAGTCTGGGATCAGGATAGTGATGAGCGGTGAGTAAAAAGGAGCTGTAATGAAATACACAAAGAATAAAATAAGAACTTGGAGATCTGGAGATGTAGAAGCTTCATACCCACCTATCAAACTCTGAATTTGGTTTTCAGAGACAAACTGCAACTTTTGTTTATGGATGAAAAAAAAAAAAAAGCTCCCAACCTTAGTCTTGGAACTGTATAATACAAAATGTTTGGAAATATTTCACTGGAAATACAAGATGTAACAAATTTGATAGACCACATGAAGATAAAAGATTTTGGAAACTTAATTGACGTTTATGGGTGTTCTGGCGTGGTAAGGTGTCTAAAAATGATATTTCTAGCTGCACAGTAACCATACAAGACAGACTGTAATATTATTTTGACATCCTAGAAATAAAAAAGAAGACAGTAACAGAGGGAGGCATGTAAATGATGTACAGTCCCTCCAGGAATGACAGGCATGATGACACAGTGAACTTAGCAACCTGAAAGACAAACACCGTGACAATGAGGATTTGCAGCTCAGTCAGGAAAGAGACGAGGCTCCACCTTCGACATACATATTCCAGACATTAAATACTTGGATAGTCTCGAGTGCTACTTTCAAAAATGTGATTATGTAATTCATGCAATCCCGAAAAAAAACCCCAAAATGTATGTTTTTTTCATCAAAACTTTCTACTTAGAGTCAAAACTGCTACTTCTGTGAGTTCAAGTAAATAGTACCTGATCAGTCACTTACGTTTAAAGTGATGGCTTGTCACTTTGTCAGACTGGGAGCGTTATCAAAAAGCAACAAACTGAAGTCAGCACCCGGAACTGAGAGTTGTAAGTCCGCAGTCAGAAATTGTTAGCCCGCATTCCTCGTCTTTGACACCGAGGCGTTGATCCTCATTCTTGCTGCAAAGACTTTGAGGTGAGAATAAGGCGAGGACAGAGATACGGTGGAGGCGGTGATAGGGCAGGTGAGTGGAGTGGATGCCAAGCCCAGTGGTCAGCGGGTAACAGGGAGAGGGCGGCTGTCACATCCTGCTGACTTAGCCAAGACAGATGAGACAATCAGCAACCCAAGGCCTGGACAGCTCCTCAACCCTGCCTGCATCCTGTGTTTGAGGGCAGCTTTTCACAACATCTCAACCTGAACTCACCTTTGCTTCTCCTGCACTGCACTGCAGAGTGAAACGGCCTCTCAGGACACTTATTCTCCAAATCTCAAAAGGTTACAACTACTAAAAAAAAAAAAAAAAAAAGAAAAAGAAGCAATTGTAGTAGTAGCTGCGTTACATAAAACTGGATCAAATGTGTCGCCTGATGGGACTAAATGTAAAAATTCTAAGACATCATCCAATTCAATTTAAGAAAGTTAAGGCCTACTGTTTTATGTTTCGTCTCCCCTATTAACTGATTTGCAGTTGAAGCAGGCAGCTGTTCAAGGAAAAAGCTCTGATAAAACTAAATGTACGTGAGCTGCTCAGCACAAACAGCGTTGCCAGATGGGAAATGTTTAAGTTATTGTGCCAGATTGTAGTTTTTTTGGGGAAAAAAAAAAACATCTGCCATATTTAGGAAAAAAACTACAAATTTACATATGATTTAAGATAAGATAAAATAAGATAAGATAAGATAAGATAAGACTTTAGACTGAGATCATATAAGACTAAATTTAACAGCTTACAGCAGCAGTACACAACACACTACTGCAAAAGAAAGGCAGGTAGAAATAAAGGTTCTGAAAGTATAAAAAATTAAGCATAAAATTTAAAGATATCTAAATATAGTACAATTACTGCATTCAGTACAAAATATTCTGTTGCTCATAAATTTGGAATCATTTTATTTTCAGACACATTTCTCTTTCGTTCTCATTTCTACACAACAGTATTCACCTTTGACCAGATGCAGTGATTACATATTAAGTCTGTTATACTTTATCTATCAACAATAAATCATATGGTCACAGTCTTTTCATGAAAAGACTTAAAAGTATTTTATTCCAACTTTTTGGGACAACGGTGTATTTTGCATTTCTGACTGATAAAGGCTGAATTGATGAATGGATAATAAAAGCAGAATCCATGTGTCAACTTCATTATGACAAGCATGACTGGTTAGAAAGATGTATAATGAAAAAATATATGTAAACAAATATCCATATTTACTATTGTTGGGTTTATTTGGGGAAATTAATGAAAAAATACTTATTACAGCTAATGATACTAAGAGTCCCAGACCGATCAAATTGTCAAATATGTGGCTTTATGAGAGTATATATTAGCTGGTGAATATACACTGTCCCCCATAAAGTTGGAATAAAATATTTTTTTTACCTTTTCTCATGAAATGATTGTGACAATGTGATTTATTGTTGATAGATAAAATATAACAGACTCAATATATAATCACTGCATCTGGTCAAAGGTGATTAGATATGTGTATCAATAGGAAAAAAATGAGGAATGTGTCTGGAAACAAAGTTATTCAAACTTTATGCACAACAGTGGAGTTGCAACAGCTAAACTTTCTTTCCATAACAGTGGGAGATGTATTTTCTTATGCCCTTTCATCTCTCTCTCTCTCATTTTAACAATCTTTTAATAAGGAATATACATCTAGAAGTCACATAAAAGTCCTTATAATACACAAATGGAACATAATGAGTAGAAATCAAAGTTTCGGTTCCTCTTTTTGGTGAGTGAAATACTAATGTCTACGAGTATGAGTATGTACTGGACCGCTTATGAGCAGAAGAGTTTATCAGAAATGTAGAGTAAATTTCCTAAAGACTAACATCAATAAAGCAGGTGTGAGACAGGGGCAACCAATCATCTGCACCGTCGTGTCATTTGTTTGTGATAATTACACCAAGGTGTCACAATTAATTTGACAATGACATATATGTACACGCTGGAAATCACAACACAGTGCACCTAAGGCCCGACTTCAGACACGTTCCTTTTATTTCATACATTCACATCCTGCGAATGATGACCTTAGTATGTCCCAACATCTGAAAAAGAGAAAGTTTCGGAGTAAGTGTGTGTCTGTGTGTGTGTGTGTGCGTGTGTGTCAAAAATCTTCTAAAGACCATGCTGGACCCCAGGCCAGCTTCCAGCCTCTTTCCTAATTGCATTGATTTTTAGCACAGTAAATCTAGCTGTGTCACAATCTGCACTCCCCAGGCATGATGTAGTGCTCCAACGCCAGCCTGCACGTCTGCTCCCAAATTTGCTGGCTCAAAATTTGAACTGTAATAGCGTGATTAATGGTTAAATTAATTAATTGCTAAATGTATGCTAATTGTTTAATTGGTTGCCTGATCTATATAAGATCATTTATAAATTAAATGAGTTGATTTACAAAGTTTATTGATTAAATGTGACAATGAGTTATACGGCTGACTACCTGATTTGCAATTTTCCCAATTAAATTCACAAAGCTCTTTAAAGTGTGGTTTTGCAAAATGTGCTCTATCCAAGTGATCTACAATAGACCTGACACTGCTGTACTTATTTATGAAATCAGACAGCTGATAATGATACATTAATATTAATGCCAACTGTAAATTTTCATATTGCTCAACAGAAACCAATCCAAGAGCATTTGTCATTGGAAATCCACCTATATTTCACATTTTTAATGCAAATTAAAGTGGAAGTCCTCGGTAAGGTCAAACATGTGGGAGGATCAGGGTTTTTTTGGACTGCGTGTGCTACAGGTGAATAATCTCCGGAAGACGCTTCAAGGACGATTAGCGAAACATTTAGAAATAAACTACACACTTTTACATACTACTGTACTTTTAGATTAATGTTTGCATTATTATTACATTTTATCTATTTATCAAGACTTGAATGACACTGACACGTTTCTGTACATACAAAATGCAAATAGGACAAAGTTTAAAATGATGGATTTTATTATTTCTTCATTTGTTTAAGTACGACGTGAGGCTGTAGCATGAATAATCAGTATGAATATCTTAATTTATATTTTATTCATGCTGGAGTCTGCACTCATACTCTAATATCAAGGTTCATTTGTGTCATTTCTAAACTGCAAAAAGTGTTGTATTACTCTATAAATATGCATGTAAATAGACCTCCCTCAACTGACTCAAACATTTGGTAAATAAATTGTATCGTTGTAGGATTTTTTTTTTTTTTTTTATAAAAATCAAGAGTTCAGTCCCTGTGATTTAGAGGAACTTACATGTAGTAAAATACTATCTGCTCCCCTCCAGCTGCCCTTAATGGAATTTATCAGTTCACTTACTTCAGTGTTTTTGCCTTCATTTCATTACTTGTTAGCTCAGTCTAATTAGAATCCATGTATTTAACCTAACCATTTGAGACTGTATTTTGTTGTGTTTTTGTCAGGTTTCCTTTGTGTGTGAGTGTGTGAGTTTTTGTCTCTAATGGGTATTTTTTTTCCTTCTCTGTAATTCTATGTAAGTTACATATTATTATGTCACTGTTTTGTTCTTTGAATTTAAACTATTATGTATAAAAAGGGGGAAAAAAAACAAAAAACTGGATGAATGTACGTCTTTGTACCCTTATCCTCCATTTCCACAGTGACCGGTGCCTTGGCATTTAGCATGTGCTGAAACTGGCCCAAGGATGATAAACAAAAACACATGTTCCGGGAGCGAGACAGAGTGACCCATCTGGGTAATTTGTTGTGGCCAAAACTTGTATGTGTGAAGCATAAAGCACACGGTGAGTGTTCGCAAAAGGGCACTGCTGTCTGAATGAACACAGGAAGTCCTTTTCATGCGAACAGATAAGTTCCAAAAATGAAATCCAGGTTTTTTGCTGAATTCACAACTGCCAAGAATCCTACCTTCAGACACATTCATCTTCTTTGTCTTGTCTCCCACCGTCTGTTTATTCTGGCATTCATCAGTGCCATTACTGCCATGCCCGTCAGTTCTCTTCGAGGAAAATGAAAAACAGCAGTCATTTTAAGGTGCAGGCTAAAGGTTAGTTCATGTAGAGGGAGTTGGGCACATCATTCCTTATATGTGTTCCGCTCATGCTGGTGTAATAGATCCTGTGTGTACACGTTAGAGCAAAACGGAGCTGGAAGTTCATCAAATGCTTCTGAATTTAACCCATAAAGACCCAGTGCTACTTCTGTGGTACTTCCAAAATGAATTTTTCTCTAATTCTACGGTTTTTAACTGATTTATCACCATTTTTTAAACAACATTATCCTCTGTATTTTGTATTTTTGGGTGTAAATCATGTATTTTTCTATGTTTAATTCACAGATCATGTAGATCAGGGGTGTCCGAGGCCATATACACCAGATTTGACCTCAAGTAAAATAATAGTATAACTTAGAAATAAGGATAACTCTATTTTTTTTCTTTTTGTTTTAGTATATGAAAGTATTACATTTACAAACTACCCTTAAACAAAAAATGTGAATATCCTGAACTTTCATGAAAAACCTGACATTTTTTCAGAAAAATAATTGCAATTTTGACCATTTTATGCCTCAGCTTATTATTTACTTCTGTCCATAACTTACAGATCACAGTGGATCTAGAAATACACAAAACATCTAGTAACTGGTGTCTGGAATTGAAAAATATAGAATTTAGCTTTGCGATCAATAAAACTTGATTGTCGGTGTCTTTTGTGTCATCGTTGCAAATTCCTCCTGGGGGCCAGATTGAACCCTTCGGAGGGCCAATTTTGAGCCCGTGGACCACATATTTAACACCTGTGATATAGATATTCATGAAAACTTAGAGTAAATTAACAGTTAATTATATCAAAACAGAGAAAAATGAAGAAAAAGTCAATTTTTCAGCAACTGTGCTGCTAACTGACTGTAAAAACGTGTCTCCATCCGCTGTCATTGATTCAACTCCATGGGTTTTACTGGTGAATCAATGCTGTAGAAGATGACGGTGTTTCCACGTTCACTATAGAGCCTCTGAACGTCCAAATGGGTCATATCTGATGACCATGAAAAGGTGACAAACTGCATTTTACACCAATTATTTACATGGATTGATAGAATTAGTGGATCAACATGCATTTAACATTTTAGATCAGGAAATGTTTTTGGTTGACTCAATGTTTGGGTCTTTATGGGTTAAGTAGAGTAGATTTTAGTGTCATGTGAGTCACGGAAGATATAATACAGTTGAAAGAATTTTGGCGAAAGAATAAACAACAGGTATGGAACAGTTCTATCTGTAGATGGTTTGTGTCATCGTTGGATGTTTGAGTCTCTATGGGTCAATGTTTAAGTTGTAAAAAAGGTCAAGAAAAGGGGGTAAAGAAAACTGCCGCTGGAATCTAAGGATGTAATACAATGTTTAAATGGTTGACAAAAGCCTGACTACACATTTTCTCCCACAGCCAAAGTGTCCTCCATCTCACACATGACAGTTATGAGGATATTTACCCCCTGAAAAATCTCTCCATGAAAGAAAGTCATTCTTTTCCTTCTCAAATGCCTCATTAGAATATATTCATTCCTGCGAGTAAATGAAGACCAATTAGCTCTGTTAAATTCTCAAAAAGGCCACAATGGCAATAAAATGGAATGATTGTGCAGGTGGCAAACATTGCCTTGTCTTCGGGAGAGGAATGCACTTTTGCTAATGTTGGTGATGTTGGTCCAGAGGTTACATCGGGAAGCTTGTGGTGATTTTTTTGAGCTTTTTGTAGTTCCTCGGAGGTGATGAATGGCAATGGGTATAGTGCCAGTAGCGATGTCTCTAGAAGTAGCTTATTCTGTGCTGCCAAGCATGATTTATGACAAGAAAGGGAGGGGAGAATCTCTGACTTCACCATTTGCCCTCCTGCACTTTTCCATATCGTCCAAAAGGAGTTTGGGGCTATTGGATTGACATAGCAACTGCACACATCTGGTTTAGAGATATAGCCAGGCGCGTTTTTAGCCAACAACCATTTGAAGGAAATAGGTGGAAATGGGAAAATGGAAATATGATGTGGCAAAAGAGGGAATATTATCCGTGACATACTTTTTTTTTTTTTTTTACAGTGTTGGCTTTCAGGAATTTGTTTTCAAGTCATCTATAACTCAGGATCAGAATAATGTGCTTGTGGGCTTTTTCATTTAAATGTCCATTATGGAAGGGATATATCTTCACAGCATATGTTCTCACACACACAAATAGTGGATGCTGACTGGTGGGCATTAGCAGCAACCCACTCTGATTCAAATAACATAACAGTGCTGAGTGCAAGTTTTCTGTAGGGCGTGTCAATTGAAATATTACTGCAATCGGCAAAAGTGGAAGAGTTAAGTCTTTTATTTTTTTCCAATGCAGAAATAAAATCCATGCACGGAATTTATTTACAGTAAAAAGGTTACGAAGGTGGTGACTTGATTTCTCAGATTCATTTGACTTGACTGTTAAATGGAAAAGAAATTATGTACTCTAAACCCATAAACATATGCAAAATACTATAAACTGTGACACCAAGTGCTTCGTGTCTGCACCAAAAACTCAGATTTGTAGCATTTAAGTGGGATGCTGTGACCCTGTAGCCACAGGCCATTAGTCCATTCAAACATGAGTTCAGAAATTTACTTTAGTTTGTTTTTCTTCAGCCATAAAGTCTTGACGTCATCTGATTAAGCTACAAACAATCCCCTCTAATATACAACAGCTATGATAAATTCAGTGCTAATGATGCAACTTCTGATGAAGCATTTTATTGTTCAGCGATGCTTTTAAGGACCTCTGTCTTCTTAAATAACATTCATATAAAATCAATGCGGTTAAAATGTTCAAGGAGGATTTGAGCACTGTGAGGATGAATGAGACATCTAGAAACTGTATTAATTTCAGCTGTATGTGGCGTCATATTTAGATTTAATAGAAAGTTTTTAATGAAGCAGATTGGAAAAGGGATCCTTGCCTCCATTACCAGATGATGGATAACTCATAAAGGTTAGCAGCCACTCATTAACACTCTCTTAAATTACGAAAGTACTTGCAGCTTTTTTTTTCTCCACCTTTCATTTTTCCCCTTAAATGAGATAAAATAATATTGAGAGGATGAGTGTTGAATCAAGTCCAACCATAATTAAATACACTGAAGGGGTGAAAGTGTTCTCTAGTGATGGTAATGTTGGAAAATGTTGCTGGGTGTTAACATCATGCAAGGCACTTACGTTCCATCCACACGGCTGTCTGTGGAAGTGTGATGGATAAGTGGCGTGGATGGATGTACTCTACTGTTTTCAGTGTTGGGGTGGATACTTCTGAAATGTAATAGGCTCTAGATTATTAATTGCCCTGTTAAAAAAAAGTCATAATTACTGTATTACTACTTTAATTACTTCATCGAAGTATTTTAATTTATTACATTTGGTTGCGTTTAATTACTTTTCTAACTAAGCCAATAAAAGCAGTTAAGGGTTCTCTTTCTTCATCATAGGCGTAAAACAGAAGTGTGAGGCTATTAGAACTGGGCTGAAATGGAACATCATACACTGTCCAGTTTCCAGTGGTTAAAACCAGACTGTGTATTATTA
>JAPTYQ010000030.1:20566623-20583129 GCA_029814465.1 Ostorhinchus cyanosoma | reverse complement strand
TGTGTGTGTGTGTGTGTGTGTGTGTGTGTGTGTGTGTGTGTGTGTGTGTGTGTGTGTGTGTGTGTGTGTGCATGGTTAACCTGTGGTTTAGAGTCACAGCCTCCCCCTCTTAGCCATTGACAGAGCTCAGCTGGTCTGGTGGCCTTGTTGACCGGCCTGTTTTTCCAGCACACAGTGAGCCTTTCACTGGCTCCTGTAGCATCGTTCAGAGGGCTTCCTTGGTCCTTTCATGTCCCCTCATATGGCACAGGGGCTGCTGTCTTTTAGCCATGGGATCCGCTGGGGATGAAAATTACTTTTAATAATAAATTTGAAAGCAGTCCAAGAATCATCAGTGTAATTACTGTGCGCATGTATCAGTTATCGAGACGCATTGTCTAGTGAATGGATGAATACTGAGGCTAAGGTTCGACTTCAAAGCTTTAGATGTTTTATTACACGTTTTTCATGAAAGTATTATTTTGCGATCAATGGTGAGGCCAGAATCTAGGTGATGAGAACAATGTGAGAGTTGATTTTCTTTGTCTTTTGAAAGAGAGGAAAACAAGTGCATTTTGTAGTGATATTAAGATATTCTGAAGACTTTTAAGGCTGTTAAGAAGTTTCTGGCACTCTTCTGACTGCTATTGTGGAGCTACAGCATATTTCTGCATTGCTAATGCCCTAGAAGTATTAATTCACTTTGATATGCTAATTAGAGAGCATTATGCAAGAAATGAGATTAAGTGGCAGCATGAAGTCATTTGCCTGTCACTAAATTGAGTGTTTTTAGCAGGAGGGTTTTTTCCCCCAAATTTCCTTGGTTTTGCATTTAAATAAGCTAAATGTGAGATTTGGATGACAAGTGGTGTTCTTTGTCCTTCAGTCTGTGATGTGTTTTTCTTTAGCTATATATGTAAAAAAAAAAAAAAAAAAAAAAAATGCAATTAAAATTGTTTTATTCCCGATCATTTTCCTTTCCGTTTCAGCACAAAGGACACATTCATGTTGTACCTTTTTCCCTTAGGCTGTATGAGAAGACAATGGATGCATTCAGTGAAAATTGCCTGCGATTCAGATGAGTTTTGCAGTTATTCCTCTGTGCTGGGTTTGTTTTATCCTGCTGGCTACTCCCTTGTCTTGCTCTCATGCTTGGAAGAGAGGCTCACAGCAGCAGCAGTGGGAGCGGCAAGAATAACAAAGGTGAAAGATTACCTCCATATGGTATTTCTGACCAGGAAAAGAGAGGTTCTGTAGCAAGACTCCTCTTTGATGTGAGGTTTAATCAATAGAAAGAGATTACAGAAAACTATTACAGGCTAAATCACGGAGTGCCACAGAGAGGCTTAGCCCTCTCCACAGCTCTCTCAGCTGCATGGCGCTTCTTTTGGCTGCGTATTGACTTGTTGTTTTCCTGACCTTTGACTCGTCAGGTTCAGAAACGGGGGGTCTGGAGAGGTAGGGGAGAGCGAGAGAGAGAGAGTGTGGCAGATTCAGCCTGATAAATGCTCCGATCCAGTGTTTAAAACAGTGGATTAGGGAGGGACTACTCTCACAGTCCGAGCCAATGTCGGCGTCCTGGAGCACAGATTTGATTTGTCTTCTGCCAGCCGCTAAACATGCTTTCATCTATGTTTATTAGTTTGCCTATGGTATATGTAATGTTGAGCTGAGAGGACTGTGTTAACTAAATACAGTTCAGGATGAGCCTGTAATTAACCACATGCAAGGCTGACTAAAAGCATTACCTGGAGTAAATAGAGTTAGGACTGAGGAGGTAAGCATTTCTGAAATCTACAGGGAACATTAATTTCAATGTTCCCTGACATAGTTAATGAGCCCTCTCATTCCTAACGGGTTATTATTATTATTAACACAATTATTATTAGTAGTAATAAATATAAGCTAAATGTAAGCTTTTATGAGGTCAACATTTATTCAATACACACATTTATTAAAAAAAATACCTTATATATAAACCTAACGTAGCCTGTATAAAAAACTACATATGTGTATATTAGTTTTGAAAAAGCTCCAGTAAACGCCTGACAGAGAACAGAAAGCTATTCAGCAGGAGAGACAATTGACTTTGGCTGCTTTTTGTCTCAGAGAGCCCCAGTGATGCGGCTGCAGTGACTAGATAGTGTTGTGCCGAATGGCTCACACACAGCTGGGTTCCTGACTGGCTCAATGGCAGGGCCACTAGTGCTTCCTCCTCTAAAGCACGAGAGGGACCGGGAAGATGTGCCTATTATCTAAGAAGCTCCCAAATACCCACCATTTCCCATCGGTTAAGATGAAAACAGGGAGAGCCAGACAAAGAGGAAAGGGAGAAAAAAAAAAGAAACAAAGACTACATATCAGTTTCATTTGGAAGGCTAAATGCTTTTTTTTGTTGTGGCGATAGATACCTTTGTGCCGGTGCTGTCTGATATCTGTGCAGCTCCTCAAATCTGGTTTTTGTACCATGATTCAGTGCTGTCCCTCCATCTGCACACAGGATAACCCATCTTGCACATGTCTCTCCCGCTCCCCCTGCATAGCTTGAAGCGTTTTCTGCGGGCTCCTGCACGATCAACAGCTCATAATTGTTTTTTGCACATACGTTATGCAAATGAGTCTTTATGGCAACTGGCATAACAATTAGCATCCTCCAACAATATTTTAGTAGGTTAATTGCGAAATTTCTGAATTGTACATCTGAGTTGTTAATTAGGCATGACAGAGGTGGTGAAATAGTTATCTTCAGGCGGTGGCAGCCAGCAGAGGCTGCTTGGGATGCAAAAAGGAAGGATTGATTGAAATTAGTTTACAGCAGAAGGAGCAGGGCTGTTGGAGACTCTTTGCATGCCCCTCTTCCTTTTTATGGTGTCTGTCTGTCGCTGAATATAAAAATAAAAACATGAGGAAGCCAGGAAGAAGCTAGTTTGAACGTTGACCCCCTGTAGAAATAGATTGCACTTTTGTGTTGATTTGAAGAAACGCCTGATGAAAACAGAGATGTGAACGATTAAACTTGTTCTCTTGTCAGGGCTCTGGCATGAGTTAGCAAGATTTTTCTTTAATGCATCAGTGGAGCTGCGCTCTTGTCAAAGCAGTAAAAGACCTTTGACCTTCCAGACATACTCCAACCAAATTTTCCTTTTTCAAAAGTTGGATTTTGTACTACTTCTAAGTGACTCGCGATATCCTGCACTTTTCATCTGACAAGTAAAAACTTGTCAGATTTTGTGCTTCGTGAATATTAACAGTAAAAAACAACAGCAACAAAAATAAATTAACTTCTGATGCACTTATGATTATGATGTAATGTTAAATAATGGCCTTTTGTTTCATGGTATGTATTTAGCACTGTGCATGATATGCTCGCTTTCAACTCCAGCTCAAATTTATTCAGGACTAAAAGATTTGTGTTTTCACCCTCCGTGAGTCTCCCGTGTCATGATGTTCATTACTGTGTCACTGGATGGCCAAGCTATGTAATGCCATAGAGCTGGTTATTAGTGTAAAAAGGGTTAGAGTGAAAGACTGGTGCAAAGCAAGTCCTCTCTCAGTAATGACTCTGCTATTTATAGGTCCCTATTTCATTAGCTCTAGTGTTTCAGGGAAGAGTTTTCCTCATGGGACAATAGACACCATGATGTTCATTTACTCTGTACACATTACATGTGGACAACTAAATGACCTATCATTTGTAAGTGCAGGAACAATGAAAACAGTCATGTTTTCGTCACTCGTTTTGTTTTCGTTCAGGTACCCTTTTCTGTAATTCAACTCTTTGATAGATATACTGTTACTTAAATGTTTTGTAGACAGTTAAATGTCTGTGCTCTCGATGATCCTTAGCGTGTGTGGGGTTGTAACTCCTACAGGTGATGGATTTTGTAGATATAGTGATGAAGGAATTAGCAACGGAGGCAGCAGTGTGTAAATATATGCATTTTAAGTCTCAATTTGAAGATTTCACACAGTGTAGCGACAGACAACCCTGCAGACTGACACTTGTTACCAGTGTCTGTTCACCAAAATAGAATAATACACTGTCGTCACCTTTCTTTTCTTTTCACGAGAACGCTCCATAAAAACAAAAAAAGGGAAATCTGCACTGTCTCTTCCTCATTTACAAGCATGAAAATGAAGCCCCTCTTCCCATTGTTCCATATGCCATTGTTCCACATGTTTCATACATTAGAATGATATATTGAAGGCAGAAATGGGAAAAAGACTGCAATGCAATGAAAATTTAATCAGCGTCTTCTGCTGCTTTAATAAGGCAAATAATTCTTATTGGCTGCTGTGTTAAGATTTCTAATATTTAATTCATAACAAACCTTGCATTATTCTGCTTTTGCCCTAAGACAAGCTCCACTCTGCTGCCTGCCAAAAGGCAACCATGGGGAAAAAGATGTAAAAGGAACTGCACACTGAGCATTTTTCTTTATCAGTTATGGCATGATACCAACATTTTTTATTGATGATATTTTTGAATCTAAGAGTATACGCAGAGTAAATATAATTAATTGTATTTCTGGAACTGATGACAGAAAAACCGTAACGGGCTGCTACCTGGTGAACAAATATCCAACTGTTTGTAATTTTTTCAGAGGTCAGTGAAGTTTGACCATTTACTAAGCATATCATCTTTTATTTTCTTAAGTCCTTGAAGTTCATTTTTGTGTCTGAAGTAATGGAAAGATGGCGAGGGGCCAGGATCTAGGTGCTGGCTCATGTTACAGTGAAACGGCGGGCCCTGTTTTCGTCTCTCGGTGAAATGGCTTAATTGGTGTCAGAGCCCCAGGGATAAAGGCCTCTTGCTCTGAAACACAGCCACACAGGCCCTGTCTTCCCTCAACCAGGAGGAACGGCCGGCGTCTGCTGGTGAATGAGGACTAAGCTGTGGCATAACAATACCAAATGATGTTTGGGATGACAGAAATTAATATGCGCTTGCTCCCAGAAAGCTATGATTAATGATGCCGAGCAGGGGAATGCTGTCCCTCCTTTTACTCCTCTTTGATGGGGACTGAAAAGCAAAAAAAGGCTGGTTTCTCCTCTCTTTAGAAAGTGGAGGTCATCCAGAGTACATTACTGCTATTCTTCTCTGGCTTTTTCCTCAAGCGGGAGTCAGGAAAGGACTGAGCGTTTGTAATGAATTTTGGAATGATTCACTAACATGGAGAGGTAGTGTATTGTTCTGAGGTGTGTAGCTGAGAGACATTAACCTGCATAAATAAGAAAAAAAATATATCCATGATTTTGATTTGAATAATTTCACGTCTGAATATAATAATTCCAAACACATTTATAGAACCTGCGTAAAAAAAAATAAAAAAAAAATCATTCATTTTATTTTCCTGAAAAAAAAAAAAAGACGCTTTCCTAATTTTAATAATTCTAAACTTTGCAACTGATGCTCTTCTTTTCATATGAAATTTTATACACACACACATTGATTCAAAGCCAAACATGTGAACAAAATGGTGGTGTGCTGTTGCCATGATAATGATCTGTATCTGTTGTGTCCTAGGAGGAGACACATGAATATTTAATTGTGTCTGCTAGAGAGATCCCCAGACCCTTCTGTTCATTTCTTACTTTCTCTAATGTGTTTCTACGCTCCCAGGTACTTCCTCTCTAAGTAATGGAGAATTAAAGCGTGCATTAAAATGATATAAATTGCAATGTAAGGGATTTCTAAGGACATTTGTCTCTGCACAATGCGATGGAAATTCAAATAGCAAGTTTTGACAACGGGCATTCTGCTGACACGGTGTATTTGCCTCATGTTGGCTTCTCAAATAAGCATTTCCTCTGTCAAAGTGATTGATATGTATTAAGCATGCACTTTTTACATCATGGGGTTCTGGAAGATGATGTGGGTGCAAGGATATGAGTTTTAAACACTGAATGAGTTCCCCCTCATATTGATCTATTTGTGTTCCCGGAGTGGCAGGTGCTATACGAAGACTGTGTCAGCTTTGATTGTTTGTGTCAGTGATCCGAGCCGACACTGAGCTCTCTTACTGTTCGTCACTGCACTTGCTTCCTCTTGATGAATGGCAGCACACAGCACAGATCCACAAAAAACTCATGTCTACGCTGTCTCACAAACGCTGTGAATCAACGCTGGTCTTCGGAGTTTATTTATCAGTTATGTACACCTGGATTTTTTTTTCTTTTTTTCTTTTTTAATGCACATGCAAAATTGCGGGACATACCTGTTTTCTTTACAGGGGATGTCATGGAGTGTTTTTCTTTATGCAATTAAATAAAGTGAAGCTTGTTATCAGTTATGGAGGCAGAGGAGGTGTGGTTTGGTTCCATCTGTAAATATTCAAGATTAGTTCTTAACCTGTGTGTATATATATGTGTGTGTGTGTGTGTGTGTGTGTGTGTGTGTGTGTGTGTGTGTGTGTTGGCAGGCTTGCTAGGTTGTGGCGTGAAGGTGAGGTGCGTAATGCTCGGAGCCTCTGTAAGTATGCAGAGCACGGCGGGCCTCTCGCGGGTGCTGAAGGAGAGCATGGAGTGGCAGAGTTAATTTATTTAATGACTGAGCATCTTATATCTCCCCAGCCCTGATTAGAATCCATGCTTGATGAGGGAAGCGATAGAGGGGTGTGCACTGCCCCTAGGCCCTAGCACGTACATTCATGCTTTTCTTTTTCTTTGCTTTTTTCCCCTACCCCCATTCCACAGGGTTTTGTAAGAAAAAGAAAAGACAGAAAAAGGGAAATGCATCTATGAACAGGATAATTTCCAGATCTGCATACTTTGTGATTATGCCTGTACTTGGGATGATTTTCTTGCACATTGAGAGGAAATGCAGCGCAGAAGCTGATTAAATGTGTGTGTTTGTGTGTGTGTGTGGCATGCTCTGTGATAAAGACGAAGTGCTCTGGAGCTCTATGAACGTGGGAAAGCCAAACAGAGTGTGTCACTTTGGCAGCATGGGCTGTCAGCATTGGGGAGCTGCAGTTGTAAAAACCATGACCTTCCTCTTTGCCAGCATGTCTCTTGCAGAGCCAAAGCGCTGCCCTGTAGATCTGGGCTGGCTGTGGGAGGGAATACAAACACAGAGAAAGGACAGACAGTGGAAAAAACCCGTAAGAGCCATAATTGTGAAGGGGGGGGGGGTTTGGTTGAAGTAATGAAATACTTCTTGGAGCTATAATGACTGAGAAGGTGAGGGAGGGAAAACGAGAGGACTGGCGAAGAGGGAAAAAATACTCCTCGGCTTCTAACATTTCCATGAGCCATCATCAGTAATGCCGCAGCAGCCTCACAAACCAGAAATTATTTCTTCAGGCGTCGCTGTCAAGTGTTATTCAAATAACACCAGCCTCACATTTGAATAACAGCCGACATTTTGAATTAATTAATCAGACAAGATAGTCTGGGCCTTTTCTCATTAGTCTACAGGTCAGGCTGGGGAAGATATATGCGCTGGTGATGATATACTTGTCTTTAATAGTGATTTATGGAGATTTTGGATTGTACTCGATTTGTCAAAGGGCCTGGTAGCAGAAAAATAGGACAGTGCATATTTCATTACCTAATCTTTGATACACTGCATGATGCTAAAAGATACAATCCTGTTGTCTAGATGCACAGGGAGCTCTTTGATATTCTCTCTTCTTGAGTGAAGAGGCACATATGCACACACACACACACTCACACACACACACACACTCCCATAGTGACATAGTGACATGCACATACACACACATACACACATTTAATCTCCTCTCATAGACCTCTCTCATTTTACTTTTCCTATGCAATTAAGCTAGGGCTGTAAATTATAACTGTGTCGTACTTTAATTATCATGGTGTAAAAATAGAGTTCCTGTCTTTGAGAGGATTTCATTAACTTACTCAATATTCCATGTCAGCTCCAAGAATCACAACATTGCAGTAAGGTTTGTCTTTAACATTTTTGAGTTGTCTGTGATTTGTCTTGCAGTGTTTGCACTCAGTAGAAAAAGAAAATAAGATATAAAATATAGATAAAACAATTAAAAAAAAAAAAATGTTAGCCTTATGTATGAATAGACCATTTGTGGATTTATTTTATGTTATGGGCTGCTGTTCTATTTTATTTTTAGGTTTGTTTGGGTGTGTGGTCATGTAGGTGTAAATGAAAATGTAAGTTCTAAAAGAAGGTAGTGCTAATGACACAGTGTCACCTGCTTGTAGTGTAAAATATTAATGAACACTTTCAGTTTTCCTGCCTATTTTTACATACACGAGTTTTAATTATCCAAAGAAGACATACAGCACATACAGTATGCATCTGTGATTTTGTGCTAGTCGGTTTGTGTGTGTTTTAGTGTGTGTGTGTGTGTGTGTTGTGGAGTGTCAGGAAGCTACGAGCTGTTGCCATTCCGGTGAGCAGCCCACACAAAATGCACCAACACCAGTGTGACAAAACATTCAAATAAATTGCTGTCAGGCTGCCGAAACACCAAGTGCAGCGATTTTTATCTGACATGTGGAAGACCCAGACATGCAGTCCTGACAAGTAACGCCAGAGCACCTGTGAGAGACGAGCGATAAAAATCAGGATATGCCTGATCCTCGGCATAACAATACCTATCATTACTTGATATTATTACTCTTCTTTAAGAGAGAGCTCAAGATAGAAAGATAGCATGAACGTGTTGGCTTTTTAAAGTCGAGGTAATAAATGATGTTAGACCATGTTTTACTTACCTGCATTTGAAATTACTATTAAATTAAATTATGCAGTCTGATGGTATAAATTAACTATTCTTTATTTATGCAGATTTGTTCATTAAACTGCCATGTTTTTGTTTATATGCTCATTGCAAAGAAAACCACAAATTATATTTTAAAAATCCAATACAGCATGATTTGTGTTAAGTTTATTATTGAGAAAACACAAAAATATGTCCAATTAAGATTTTTTTTTGTTTTTTTTGGGGGGGGGGGTAAATTAATATACAATTGAATTAGTTTTTGTTGAATAACAGGTGCGTTGTTATCATGAAAAGCTAAAAACCTGTGAGTTATTCAGCTTTTAAATTGTGCAGATTAAATATAATTCAGTGCTACTAGTGGATTCAGCTGGTGACATTGTCTGACTTTGTTTCACTTTTCAAAGCAGCATGGAGGCACAAACAAATATTAAGTGAGTCTGTGGTGCTTCACTTATTTTCATTCAGTCTACAAAATTGACTCGGTAATTCTTAAATCCAATTGAGTAGAAAAAAAAGCTTTTTAGAAACTCTGAGACAAAGGGCTCACAGTGGAATGCGCCATCCATTCTCTACTGTATTGTTATTTTCTCCCTTATAGGTTACTAATGAGGAATCGGCCCTCATTATGATTTTAAGGATGAAAGAGGAAAGCTTTTAATTAATGATATGTAAATGGTTCTGAATTGATTATGTTAGAATATCAAGAGAGATGGGTAGAAGCTGTGGTGTAATATATTTTAATTAAGAATTAATTAAAAATGATGGCAATTTTATAGAGGCTCCCAGAAAATAGAAGAATTTATTCTCTGTCACAAGTAAATCAGCCCTTGATTAAATAAACAGACACATGCTGTATTCATTGAATAGTTATATTTATACTTTGCCAGGAAGAATTATCCAGATTAAAAAAAAAGATCAGTGCGGTATGTCAGTGGTCGACCACAAGCTGGGTTCTCTGGGGTTAATGGTGATTTATCTCATTCCTAATTCATGAGATCCTCCTGGTCTGTGTTAGGTGGATCAATAAAGCTGCGTTTCCTTTTTGAATTCAGTGTCTACAATTAGATTTGCGATGTAAAACACAATTATGAGTAAGACATGAATGCATGTTTTTATCACTTGTGGCAAGTGAATGTGTGCCCCAAAAGATATCAATCTGTTTATGAGGTAAAAAGATTTGTGTGAAAAAGATGAGTTGTGACTAGACGTGGACCCTAGTTAACCTTTTTAATTGCTATCTGCTTTCTTTCATTCATTCTTCGGGGCAGAGGAAAACAGAAGACGTTAGCTGCATTAACAGCGTGCGCCACTATTAAAGGGAGAGAGGTCTTTGTTTTCTGCTAACGGTGGCATGCATGCTCTGTGCTAAACTCTGCGATCAATGGCAGAGAGGCTGCTATCACAGCACTCGGAGCAGGCGTAGCTCAGGGGGGAGGGAAGAGGGGTCCCTGGTGGTTCATTTTGATTGGAGCGCAGAGTTTTGTGTTGAAAGGCGAGGGAGAGACAGGCTGTTGGAAGTAAATCCCCCTGGATCAGTTAGAGCTTTGCAACAAAAACACCTTGATATTCCTGGGAACATTTGCTTAGGAAAAGAATGAATTTAAATAAATGTGCAACGGGAGAATGAAATGATCTAAAGCATTTCAGAACATTTGTGTGTTGAAACAAAGCTTGTGCATCTCAGGTTTGTAATTAATTTAGAATCCTTACTTCAAATCACAGTAAATTGCTGCAGTATAAAAACAGAAAATCAATGTTACTGTATTTTGTCAATATGCTGTTACATTTTCCTAAGGAGCATTTTTAACACATACAAATGTAGGGTAGAAGAAGGCTTTAAAGATGGACAAAAGTAGATTACACTAAAGGCTGAATAGTGAGAGGCAGTGTATGAATCTGCAGCCGAGGAGAGGTTTATATGCTAACCAATCTGTTACGGGCGGAAGGGAGGATGTGCTGCTTGAGATAGAGGGAGTGTTGAATGGGTTATTAGTCCAAGTCCCCCCATACCAGGTCATATGTAAAGCCTTAAAGGCATCATGAACAGTGATGTGCACCCACACAATTTAATGTCTGTAAGCGCACACATATATACACATACATGATGTGCAGAGAGCCATGCACTCAGACACACACAGGGACACAGACGTGTGCATGCATGCATATATACACTGCATGCACACCAATGGCTGGCAGAGCATCTTCTTTTTGACACCTGCAACTAGTTGCAATACATCACTGTCAGGATCGCTTTCTCCACCTATCCGCATTTGCACGTTAGTTATCCACGGAGGCCTTCGTCAAAAAGTTGAGCAGTCTTGACATCAGCTCCCTAGTGGGAACAGAAAAGGTGAAGTTGTGCTGGGAGGTGCTATGGCGGGTGTCACCGCCGACTGTACGTTCTACACCCAACAGCATCCTAATGACAACTGAAGAGAGAAATGATGGTTTAACATACAAATATTATGCCACAATTAATTCTGTAATTGACAGGTGAAGTCTAAACCAGAAGTAAATAGTTTTGTTGCCTCCCTTTATCATTAGATGACTGCAGTGTGCATGTACTCGAAGAAATATTTTTGAAATGAATGCCTTGGAATGACATAATAGAAAGGTAGGGGTGTGTTATTTTTTTATTTATATATATATATTTTTGTGTTTAAAGTCTCTGGCAGTGAACGTTTGTAGTTGTGGATCTGATAGTGATTGTCTGCGGAGGAGGAGGTGAGGGCACGGTGCCTCCTGTGTGAGTTCACTGTGGAAAAGAGGAGAGTCTGCCAGTGGCACTGCTAGTGGTGAGCGCCAACAGCTCCGGCCATGGCAGAGAAGAGGTGGGGAAGGGGATGGGGATGGGGAGGGGGTCAGCATCTGAACTGGCTGATGGGAGCCAGAACATGAAACAATGCCGGGGGAACGTCTGGTGGGTTCGCTGCACAGAATTACAAGCGAGGGAGCAGGCCTGCTGAGGCAATTACAGCTTAATGGGGTCATTTGGAAGGCAATTGCCAGGGGTTAATGTAGTATGGAGAGATGAGGTGAGATTGAAGTGAAATTTTTGGCTAGAAAATGTGTTCAAATGAAAAGGGAGCAGGCAGACAAGTTGCACACTGATGGGGTGGGATGTTGATTGGGGGAACTGGAATGTAGGCTTTCACTGCCCCACAGATAGAATCAACATTTATTCACCAACTCACCTCTTTGTAAAGCAGTGCAGGGGACAACATATATGCACATGAGCCTGTCTATGCAATGATTTTAGCATCCGTCCTTCTCTTTTTCTATTACCAGCCCACACATACTTCTCTAAGCCTGTTGTTGCGAGCTAAACTCTGGACAATTCCTCCACTATTCCCATTGCTCTAGGCTGTTGCATCACCTGGGATATTATTTTATATAGCGGCGGATATCAACCAGACAAAAACAGACAAAATAATCCAGAAGACGTGTTGAAGAAACGCCAAGAGGCACCTTAGAGAACAGGGATCAAAAGGATCATTATGTGCTGTTACGTTAGTCAGTTCATTACCTTAATTGCCCAACATAATCCTGTGTTGGTAGGGGGCACTGGAGCTTTGGGAAGGAGTCTTTTCCAGGACCTTCTAGCCTAGGTCTCATCTCCCTGATCCCCTGATCTGTAGCAAGCAGACCAATCATGCTAGCGCTAAACTTTGATCAAAGCCAAACTTATTTAAGGTCAGCCATGTGAGATCCCCTGGGAGCCGTTGTGTGCGCCGAAGCGGACTGCGATATAGGAAGTAGTACAGCACTGTGCCTTGCTGCTGCTGCCTGCGACCGTGCTGGATCACTGGCCAGCAATAGCATTATCATCAGCCCTTTCAAGTCTTCAGCATTTTTACGCGATTATGCTCAACAGTGGAACTTAACATCATCCATGGGTGGAGATTCCTTGAGAGTGCCCGCTCTCTCTCTCTCTCTCTCTCTCTCTCTTTCTCTCTCTCTCTCTGTCTCCCTCTCTTTCTGTCATCTCTGTGAAGTCTATCCCCTCCCCTCCCCTCCCCTTCCCCTCTACACAGGATTTTGGCCAAGAGCCGGCCACTTCAGTGAGGCAGATTTTCCCAGGCTCCCCAAAGGCTATTTTACCAGGATTCCCATTAGGTCTTTACCCATTACCAATGTTCCAAATCATTTACAGAAGAATCTATTTACTTTATGTGGTAATGGATTCATTTGACACGACTTGCTCCAAAGAAACTCAGCATTTAACTTCCCCCAATTGAATCTCTTAGTGCATTAGGTACATTTTGGGTTTATTTATATGTGTTTGTGACACTTGTCTTAAAATGTTTGAGACAAATTGTCCAAAACAATTTGAAGGTAAAGTTTGACTCGCAGTTTCAAATTCTCCCCAAACAATTTGAAGGCATAAATTGTCCTCACTCCAAGTTTTCCATCACAGTAAAAATTGCAGAGTGTCGAGGTGGTACAGCATTGTGTCAGTGCTGCAGGAAAAACAACTATGATGCAACTCTGTTGTCATTTTAGAGTGACAAATAGACAGTGGCAGACCATCAGAAAGGGGGAGAGAATGGAATGGTGTCACTGACAAACTGCTATGACCTTTGGGTCCTTTGGCCTCCAGAGTGCAAGGCGTATACAGTGTTTACCTCAGGTCAGCAGCAGTGTGAACATGCTGGTTCCCCTGTGGAGAGAAGGCCTACTGTGCTCATCAAAATCAATAAAAGTCAGATAACCTCCAGCCAAATTAAATGGATGTGTAGGAAATAAGAACAGAGTTGCAGAGTCTGCATATGCTTCGTCTTGCTATCGTTTTACATTTTCAAATAAAACAAAAATAACTTGGCTATACTAAGTCGTATTTAATTCCAATATGGTCTGTAAAGCAAAGCCTTTACAAGCGTATAAGGGAAGCAGGATGCCTAGAGCTAGTAAGCAGTTCTCATTCCCCTATTTCATGTCACCAAAGCATCCCATCAAAGCCAGCCTCCTTCCTGTTGTAAGGTAGGAAAAAAAATCAATGCTGCAATCTTTTCTTTTTGCCTCCTCCAATCCGTAATTGAAATGGAAAATCAAATGAACGGCAAGCAGATAATTGTTTTATCAATATTCCCTGCTTGCCCTACAAGGGTCAGTGCAGAATGATCATGAGTCGGGGATATGACGAGGACAAAATGTGAAATTGAACAGCTAGGAGGCAATAAATCAGCCTTGACAACTAAGAGTGACCAGCATGTAGCTGCAGCAGGCAGCTCTCCCTTCAGAATTTGTCCTAAAGCTGTCTACACTAAATAGGGAATATTCATCTCATTATTGTTGCACTTAATATTGCTATCAAATATTTTTCTTAGAGTCCAGACGGGAAGTCAAGGTCACTTGTGCTATTATTGTTGTCATTGTTAGTGTGTGATATTGAGAGTATAATAGAGGGCAAAGCCATATGGTCTTCTGGGCTTATGAAGAGGCAAAGAATAAATTTAGTCATTTGTTAGAGTGGAAGAAGGAAATGTTATGCAGTTTGGTTTCCTTTTGACATGTTCATAACTATTACTGCTGCTTATAAATAGCTGTTTAATGTTTGGAGAAAAAAAAAAGTATTCCAAGAAAATCATCACCTTCACTTCCCAAACCAACACTGTTATTACCAACAATAGTGCAAACGTCTGATAGATATTGTGCTAATAGTTTATGAAAACACAGAAATTAAATCATTTTTACAATTGTCTGCATTCTGACTATTAAATGGTTGATGTTTACCTTTGTTTGTGTTAGTTAAAGAAGAATAGATTGATTCCATCATAAACTTAATCCAACTCAAAATGTAATTAACTACTAAAAATACCTGACAGAAATATCTGGATGATTAGTCAATGTGAGATTGACATTTAATAGTGACTTATGACTTTCTACAGAATATATTTTATGCATATTTTCTCTATTTTCTGCTACATGTCTTTAAATAAATTCATTTAGACAGCTAAGCCTTGTAAAAACTGCAAATAAAACTGTTGCCAGAAAATCGACATCCTAAATCATGTGACGTCCCTTTCCATCTGGCTCATCCAGTTGCAATGCATTGACAAAAATATGAAATTGATTTGGTTGAAGGGTGTTAAAGAGCCGACAGGAGAATGTCACAAACAATGAATGGTCACAGCTTGGAGGAAAATCAATGACAGAGGTTGAAGCCAGTCTAGAGTGCTACTTGGCAGCGTTACACTGTTCCTGGAAAAGAGCTGTCTGCAGGCCTAGGTTGTCTGATGTAAAGGAAAACTTGATAGGTTTAATGAAGGAGGATCTGAAAAAAGTGACAAGTGAAATACAGATATGAGCGCAAAGACTGTTTGACTTCAGTGTAGGTGGCAGCTATATGTGCTGTGTGAAAATGGTTTTAATCTGCTGCTGATGGCTATACTTCATAAGCATATGGGGGATTGGACTGCAGAAACACAGTCACTGGTAGCTGTAAGGCCCATGGACGTTCCCTTATTGAGTCTTTATGTATTTAAGATCATAACATTTGCTGTACAATTTTAGAGAAAAGTAATAGCATAAATCATAGTGTCAATACATGAAAAAAAATATCTTGGTTATGTTCATTTCACTGTGTAGATCATGATCTGTAGAAGGAGGGGAAAGAAGAATTGGCAGAGTGTCTTTCAAGTGGACAAAGTGATGAAAATCCCCCCTACTTTGTTGGGATTGCAGTTGTAAGCTTTGCACCATATGCTACTTTCCTCTTTAGCTGGGATTATGCCATCATTATTGCTGATAAAAGCTGTTTACTGCCTTGGCTCCAAATCGATGCTCGGGGCGCTCTGAAACTGGCATTCCCTCTCCAGAAGAGTTCATTCCATGCCAGCTGCTCAGGATTCAACCCCTTTGTTTAAGATTTCACAGTTTTTGTAATGTTTATTTTCTATTTACTTTCTCCCCCATCCCCTCACACATGAGGTTTTTGCTGCATAAACATATGTTCGCAACAATTTGACATTTACATTTGATTTGCTTACAGCAAATTGAAGGAGGCTAAGACATGGCTACACAATCGACTTGGAGCTACAACGTCTGATTAACAGAGACCTGACTGAAAAAAAAAAGAAAAAAGTATGCTTTTACTACAAACACATTGAAATGGCTGTGGATTTGGAGCAGTATCTTAAAGTGGACCTTCTCACAGGGTTACCAATCAATGGCATAATCACTCAGTGCAGATTCAGCCCGACAGCTGTGTTAAGATAACAACTGGTTCTCATGACTATAGCAGCCCCCATGACCTTGTGTGCCTCAAATTAATAATGTAAAATCAACACAAGACAACCACCCCCCTGGTTCCCATGCAGACAATGATGAACTACCTTTTTGCTTCGCCATCAAAGGCCACTCAGACTAAGTCATGTTTCAAGGCATAGTCTATAATGTCAGGGTTTTTTTTTTTTTTTTTTTTTTTACTTGGGCTCCATGTCCCTTAAATAATGTCTCTTACTCTTCCACTACAGCTCCCTAGTACCCAGGGAAATCATACTGATCAATATTTCCCATTTTAGAGGAACAGCAGCAAACATTCACACAGGATTTACTGTAGCTCTCTGTTAGACTTTAATCAAGCTATAATTTAGATCCAACAAACAAAGGTTCTGTTAAAAATAAATGGAAAGTCTTATTTGCAATTTTCTAGATTTTGTCTTTTATCAGGTTTATCGCCTTAATCCCACATCACACAGCCTCGCTAATGTTTTATTTATTTTTATTTATTTTATTATCTATCTATCTATCTATCTATCTATCTATCTATCTATCTATCTATCTATCTATCTATCTATCTATCTAT
>JAPTYQ010000030.1:20550149-20566523 GCA_029814465.1 Ostorhinchus cyanosoma | reverse complement strand
TATCTATCTATCTATCTATCTATCTATCTATCTATCTATCTATCTATCTATCTATCTATCTATCTATCTATCTGTATTCCTAACTGAGTGTATTGGTCGTCACACATGTGCGTGCATGCATTCATAATGACTTCACAGGGCATAAATCAGAACATGCTATCTCAGTACTTCTTTATATTGGTCAAGGGCCATTGAGCAAAACAGCTTAATGCGCCCTTAACCATTTCAGTCGTGGCAGGAAGTGGAAAGACTGCTGACTGGCTGACACTGGGGCTGACACTCTCTGCAGTCTGTTGTTTAATCATAACAAGTGTAAGGTTTTCCCAAAAGTCAACAAAAAAAATAACATTTCATTGGTTAAAAAAAAAACATATAAATGAGATGCCAGTTATTTTCATTTGTGGTCTTTTTTGTCACTTGATAGCCTGTTATTCACAAATGATGTGATGTTTGCAAATCAGTGTTCAGTGTCTTGACCTGTAAAAAGTGATGCAACCTTAAAGTAAAAAAAAAACTCAATGATAAATGAAGTGTTTATATGGTCTCCTTATTCCAAGGTTTTGGCAGTTGATATTCCTTTCATATCTCTTGGGTATTGTGCAGCAGCTTCTCGTTCATGCATGACTGTCGGCACACAAACTCAAGCTTAACCCCATCGAGGGAGTCGTCCCAGAGCTCCCAGAGGTTTACCGAGCTCAGGCAAGGATGTGGGGGGGACTGAGCCGAGCTGAAACAGATCTCTAATGAACATACAGTTGAAACCAGCCGTAATCGGGACTTTTCATCGGTTACGTACTGCTCATATACATACACTGGTTGTAATGCCTTGCAGCTTTTCCCTAACAGCTAATGTTGTGTGCAGTGCTGTGTGCAGTTTCATAATTGACTTGTGAATGGCCACTGTGCATATTAGCGATTTTAAGACTGGAACGAGTACATGACATTCGGGTCTCCTATGATCCCTGCTTTAACTTGCTGATAACTGGGTGACCAGAGTGCAGACTGTTGTTGACTGTTCTCCATGGCAGGTGGTGACAGAGCATGTGTGGTCCCCATCACAGGTGTGTGCAATTAGCCTGACAGCTAGTCCAGAATTGCCGTGAAATAAGACCCTTTACTGTTTATGTGACTGAGTGTGTGTTTTAAGTGCCAGCTTTTGTGTGATTATGTGTGCATACTAGTTACTACCAAATATAAACTGCTGGGCTGCCACAAGATATTTAACAATCCACCGCGGAGCAGCAGTCGTAGATGTTAAACAGTGCACCGATCCAACATGTAGTCTGGTTGGAGAATGTGTGTGTCATTTATTCAGCCTTCTGTGATGGGTTATGGACTTGGAAGAGAAGAGAGGGTAATGTATTGGAAAATATCCCTTTCAGCACCTCAGCATTACTTGTCATAGGTCAGGCTTAAAACGTAGCTTGATACAGTTATTAACTCTAATCTGGGCATAAACACAAATCCTCAAGCACCAGCCCAATTAATAATTTGCATAATTAACATGCATTTTAAATAGAGGCTGGTCTTGTCGTTGCCAAAGCAAGGATGAGGGTAATTAGGGCTAACGGAGCAGTGCCTAGGGCCCTTACCCGCGGACGTGCTGCAGTCATTTCCAGCAGAGGGATTGACAACTGCAAGACAAGCTCTCTCGGCTTAGAGCGAAAACCCCCTTTGACAGAATTAATAGTTGACAAACTGCTCCTAAAGCCCTGGCATTGTTTCTGTCAGTTGTTTGGTTTGATGTCACTGTTAGACATTATAAATCAATAGTGTCAGGATTTAGTAATGTTTATAGCCAGCCATGGTTTATTATTTCATGTGACTGTCATGGACAAATAGTATTTATCATAGCTGTCTATAAATTACTGCAGACAGACTGTTGGTTTACCCAAACCCACTCTGCTCTTACAGAGCCCATTCCAACGTCCACTTACATATTTAGAGTAATTTATTTTCTCAGCCATAGGCCCACATTAACCCTCTGCTTTCTCACACTCCTCTGAGACTTATTGTGATTTGATTGCCGCGCCTCCACCGACACATTAACACATCAAAAAAAAAAAAGCTGATCAAAGCTCGTTCAGAACTGCTAGTTGCATCTACTCCGAGACACAACATATTTTACCAGCTATTTGTGCGACTTTTTAGAAGGTCTTAAATTCTTTTAAACAAAATGACAGCCGGTTCTTTTTTTTTTTCCTCCTCAGGAATGAATGAATGATTTTGCATTTGTTTATCCAGAAATAAGTCATTGTATATTGGTCAGGTAAAAAAGTCCTGCTTAATCAGCGTCACAGTTTTATGTGACAAATTTACAATGCATTCATTCAACCAGCTGGCTTTCAATGGAACAAAATGGTCTTAACCTTTGCATCAGTGCCACACTCATCAAAAACAATTAGAATCATCACTTTTAATGAGATGATTGATTGGTCAGCTTTCAGAACACAGAGCAGGAACACAATTGCTGTATCCAGTGATTGATGCTATCAGGTAACATTACTTACATTAACACATGGATTTGTCTTGTTTACATTCTCCATCATAATGAATACATACCACAACAATGAGACGTTATTGACCAATGGGCTTTGTGTTCAGTGGTTACCTGTATTGATGGGCTTTCATGGTGATTTCTAATTTAAATAAACAATTAAAAATGTGACTGGTTTGATAACCTGATTTTGTTTTAAATAAGATGTCTTTAATGTCTTTTCTAAGGCTGTGGAAAGATTTCGGCGAAAACTAAAAAGAGAGAGTAAGCTGAGCTGAAGCGGTGGTATTGATCAGCTGTGCCATTGACTATAAGGTCCACTTTCAGCAGGGAGGTCATTAGTTACTCCTGTGTGCTAATTCATCCCTGGGTTGAGGCGTATCCGTTAGAATGCTAATTCACTACTATGATCTGACAGCTGGGGTAAAGAAAGGGGCAAGCAGGCTGCCGCAGAGAGGCTTTGGGAGGAGGGAGGAGGGGGCTTTCGGCGGCATAGAGGACCGGTCTTGTGTTTGGGTAAAGAGGAGGACTTCACTACATGGGATGTGGCAGAGTGTGCAAAGAAAAAGGGGTGCGGAACTGACCCCTGCTGTCTTTACCCCCCAGCAGTAATGATGTAAAAGAAAGATGACATTTGGTGTCCACATTTAACTTGCATTTGCAGTCCACTTGAGAGGTCCAGTATGCGTGACCTACCTTGATTAAGCCCGGGGCTGCCTAGGACTGTACCCTTTAGACTGAAACAAAAAGTGGAAGCTCAGAGGAGAAAGCTGAGCCTGTATAATTGGGCCAAGTAGAGCTGCGGGAGGCAGCCAGTCTCCGCTTTGCCTTTTGTATATTCATGACCCCCCCGACTTGATTGATGGAAGGATAGCATTTGGTGACACTGTCATTTGCAAGTTGAAAAGGTAGTGCAGTGGCTGGAGCGGCGCTGTGGCTGTGCCTTAGAAGGGGCATCGAGAGGAGGCTCATTTCTATGCTGATGATATCCAGCCCCCTCTCATTTTCTTTGTCTCCGTTAGAAGGACATCTGCTGACAACACAGAGTTTAAAAAGAACCAAGTTGGAAATGAAAGGAGGGAAAGAAACATACATCTGTGTGTTTGCATGTGAAAAGCGCATGGCTGAACCTTGATTTTAATCAGTGCAAAAGTTTGCTATTTGATATCTGCATAATTGTGTCTCACATTTCACTAGAAATTGAGCATTTTGAAGCAGATGGTTTAAGAAACATATTATACAGTAATAGGAAGACTTGTGTAGATGGGGGTTTTGATGTTTTTGGCTTTGAACTTGTTTTATTTTTGCTGTCAAAGAACCTAATCGCTAAACATTAGGTTCAGGTAGCTTTGATTGTGACAGATCAAAATCATATCATGTATTTTTTGAAGCAGGTACGCCACCCATTTCCTCATAAAAGGCTGAAAGTTGTTCTTGCCGTATTGTTATGAAGGCTATTGTTAAGGTAAAGATGGTTGGTTAATCCTCTGTTTAATATTACAAGCCTTGTTTCAACGCAATGAATGAAATATGTGACATATAATTATATTACTATTATTATTATTATTATTATTATTATTATTATTATTATTATTATTATAGTGAATTTCACAATTTCTGTTTATTTTTGTAATTAATATTGACAAGTATGTGCTTACTTTTAATATCATATATAAAATGTGAGTTGTAATACTAAGCAGCTACACAGGTTAAACATTCTCATGGCTTGATAATGAATTTGACCCTTCGAACTAGAAATAGCGAGTGTAACATCTGACATGCGAAGGGGACTTTCAAAGCCATGCTATGTGCGGCTGTCAGAAACATCCAGAATGATCAATTCCTCACGACACCTCTGCTATCCCTTCACACAACAATCTACACTTATCAGAGTCACAATTTATAGCAGCAGTGTGAAGTGTGTGCCTGCAACTCCCATCTTTGTATTTACACCAATTAGCACATAAACTCTAATTACCGAGATCAAGGCAGCCGGGAGTCCATAAATGCAAAGCGACACGGAGAACTAAGTCAGCTAACAGAGAGGGAAGGTGACAATAAAAAGGGAAGTATCAATTAGGCATCAATGACGCGATGATGCATGTGCGTGCTGGGAGGTGTCACACAGAGGGAGGAGGGAGTGTGAAATGTGTGGGGGCAGCAGGGTCCACGGAAAGTTACACAGGCTGTGGGGTCTTGTAACTCACATGCTGACACACTGCGCTGTGACACGTCGACTGTCCAACACATTTCCATATTAACACCACGGTACAATCAGGCACCTCTCTTGTGTCTCAGTGAAAAGTAGTATTTATCACAGCATTACGGCATATAGGGTAACAATTACCACATACTAATTTAAGGGGCAAGTTGCCGAATCAAAAGGTATAAAACTAACTTCAAAACAAGTGCAAATTAATATGTTGGAAAGGGTCATTAAAGAATCATCGTAAGTTGGAGACAGATTTGACAGGTTAAACTTGTGTTTAATTATAGAAACCCAAAGAAAATAGAGGCATCTTATAATGACTGAACATGGACTCAGACCATGCTTGAACCTCAGGTTAATCCCAATAAATTGAACTTGATCAAAGACCATAGCTGTAAAAAAGTATGGCTCTGCACATTAATCTAACAAACGCATAAAACAGGACTGGCTCAGCTCTATAAATTAAACTCTGGCTGCAATAATGCTGATCAGGGGAAATTCTGCCAGCATTGGCTCAACGGCCTCTGTATGTCTGTAGTCTTGTTATCCCCTTGTCTTGATCTGGAATGGTGTTATCTGTTCCCTCTTGCTGTATTGCTTGGATTTTGCAGGATGGCCCAGTGATGGATTTGCAAAGAGGCTGTTTACAAGAGAGTGTAGAGCATTAAAGAGCTGCCAGAAGGCCCATTAACATAAATGTTTAAATCAGACACACAAACTTATGCAGCAGAAATGAAGATGTTTCCTGCATTAATCTGCTGCATTTGCCTTTGGCTCGTCAATTAGAGCCCTCTCATCTCATCCACCTCGCGTTCGACCCCTCGCCCTGTGACCATTGTTCACAGAAACAAAAGACCTGAAGGAAGAAAATCATTGCTGAAGCAGCAGCTTTCCAAAGTAAACTTATAGATTCAGAAAATAAGTGTCATTCTCTTTAAAGTCTGCAGCACTGATGTGAGATCTTGCAGACAGTTTACTTCTCCTTTTTTTTTTTTCTCTATCAACACGTGGAATGTTTAAGCTGCACTACTGATTTAAAGCCTTGTAAAAATGTCTGATTTTAAATACTGTTTGCATGCGGCCCCATGGAAGACATTTCATACTCAGCAGATTTACATTATAGCCATTATTATGATTTTATGATGCTGAAGCTTTAACAGCTATTTCCCTAAAAGTGCTTGGGAATCATCAGAGTGTTTGCAAGTGTAAATATTTGCCCACTATGTCTGAGTTTCTCTCACACCGAAAGACAGAAGGTCCCACACTCAGATGTCAACATTAGCTTTTCTCAAACCCAGGACTTAAAGGTATATTTTCTCTACGATTCAGAAACAGTCTCACAAACTTTATACAAACTAAGACCTAAAATGCGAAATGCCTGGATTTATTTTTAAAGGACTTTAATAAAGACAGGTGTGTGTAATCTATCATAGGTTTTTACTTTTTGCAGATCGAACATTGTTGACATAAGGATAAAATGACAGAGGAAGAAGAAGGCAGACTCCTATTTGTATTTTCTCTCAGTTTAATTCCCTTTCATTGTCTTAATGTTGCTCTTGCAGACATCGCGCATTTTTAAAATATAAATAGTCACTGTTTGCTGCATATTTCATTTTTCTCTGTCTGCTTTGGAGCCTCTGCGAACCTGAAAGCACTACTAGAAGCAACTGTATGTGGCTGAGACAAATAAAGCATGTGAATTGATTCCTCCATCACCTGGATAGGCTGTTGATTTTGGGGAGAGTTATCGCTGTTTTCCTAAGTGTGGCATGGAGATTTGCTGGAGGGCTGAGTGATCGATTCAGCCGCCTGGAGCATCCTAGTGTGTTTATACATGGCTTGTATGGCAGCTTTCATAAGACATTTACCCCATGATTTGCGATGAGCTTATGTGTGAATAATTAATGGCAATTAATCCTTAATTACAGTAATTAGGCAAGTCACAGGAAATTAGGCTGCAGCTGGAGAAGCCCGTGCCTAGGAAAGGGAGGACTAGGGCTGAGAGAACGTGCCATTTAGTGACAGTGGAGCTGTGGTACAATGATTTTGTGGCAGGCCTACACTAGTGTGTTCCTTGCCAGCAAAGATAAGGCTATAGACAGACACAGATGCTGCCGGACAGAGAGCTTCTCTATGGCAACTCAAGCCCGGATAGCAATCGCATGCAGAAAGCCGAGTGCACACCTAATAAAACCTATCTATAAAAGTCCCAGTTAGGTGACCTGTAACCTCAACAGCACTTAAATCTCTCAGTTTTCTCCAAATTACATGTTAAGAGGTAGTGAACCACTTCAACAGGTTGTGACTGATGAGCAAACAGTAATTGGTTAATGCTACACATTGAGCTCTGTTTTTTCTCACTTTTATAAAACTAGATTTACCACTTATTGCGGCCCCGAGGCTGCACACTTTAGCACCCGATGTGCTGTTAACACTAAGTTTATGAATCTACTGTGGCTGGAAGGAGAGACAGTCTAAGAAATATTTATTTGTACCTCTAATAAAACAATTAGCCTCCTTAGAATTATTAAAGGAAACTACACAGGGCAGAGTTGTTTGGTTGGTGATTTCATTGTTTGGTAATAGCAGGAGAGAGATTAGGTGGATGTGTTCCCGGCAAAGACAGAGCAGAAGAATAGGGACGAGGCTCTCCGTGTCTTGCTTGGAACTCATTTGTGCTTTTCCATGCTTGCCTTGATGAATTTCCGCTTCTTTCTGCTCCTGTTGCTTTCAATTACACTCTTATTCACAATCCTAATTGATATGCCAGTCTCAGTAGATGAACCATGGACTTTTTACAGTCCATTTTTCTATTCTTAGACCAACGTTTCTTCATGACAAAATGAGCCAATGGATATCACAGATGTGAATTTTTGTCTTTTGTTTTCTGCAGACATTATTACTCTATTGTACAACGTTACAATAATGTCTTGCCTGATTAAAATCTTTTAAATGTACCTTTTATACTTCTTTAATCCATCACAATTCACATTTTTGCCTTTGTCTTACTTTTTCTAAATGTAATATATGGCTTTTAGAATTTTTGTGGGTCTTCAGCAATTTTTTATGCATCCGCAATCGTCATCTCCTTTCAAGCAGTACGTACTTTTTTTTTTCTTTTTTTCACAGGAGGACTTTTAAGCTAACAGGGAATGTAAGTGAGTTGAGAAGGCATCCAACTGTGATATTACATTAACCCATAGTGCTTGGCCATGTCTGTCAGTGGCTGCAGAATAAAGAGAACATGCTCTGCTCTACTCTTTAGCCTTCAGAAGTGCTATTAGAAATAATGAGGATTTATAGTAAGATAAAAGACGCTTTCTGAATTTTGAATAGCTGGTCATATCCCACCACTAAAAGCTAAATAAGGATCATTGGTGATGCATACACAGCCATGGTAATATGATTAGTCTACATATTATATCATATATTACAGAGTCTCGGATCTCTCTTGTATTCAGAAACAATCTGGATGTTCAAAACCTGATATTGCCCTTTGCTCTCATATTGTGTATGTAATAAAATCTTTTAATCAGAGCTCAATGGGCATGTTATGTTGTTTTACAGCAGGGCTCAGCCATTCAATAAGAAACTGCTCTGCTGTTATATTCACGGGCCCTTGCTCTCCCCTTCACTAAAAACACAAGCAAGACGCCACCGAGTAAAAGTGTGTGGGTAACAGTACCTGAACACCAGCAGGCTTCTCACTATTGCAGGAGGATGCCGCTACAGTGACAAGGTCAGCATGTTCTACAGGCCCCGCACATACATTCCTCACTATAAGTAATATAAATGAGGTTGCGTTAGCTGTAAACTCACAGCATGTTGCCTGTAAGCTAAAGGGTAACTGCACAAGAGCAACGCCTCCAAATTTCCTCTTGAGCACGTCTGACTGTACATGGGAGTCTGCGGAATGAAAGATGAAGCCCCCTACCTGAGCCTCCTGTATGGAGTTTTTTGTATATATATATATATATATATATATATATATATATGCACAGAGAGAGAGAGAATTGAAAGAGAGAATTGAAAAAAATCACAGTTATTTCCATTTTTTTTTTTAAGTTGTTAAGATGCAAAGTTGGGATAAAAAATAAATAAATAAATAAAAGCCACTGCTAGAATCTACTCCATGATGTCTGTGACAGAATATAGTTTATATGCAGCATTAGCATGAATCCATAAACCCAGCCAAATTTGTTGGGCATACAGCTTTAAGTGGGAGCAGCAGAGTTTGTGTTGTTAGGGGCATTCTTGTATCTACAGTGGTGTTTACTCACATTGGCAATTAATTATTAATGCAGAAGCACTGAGAGGTTACAGCGATATGGCGCTCAGGCTTTCCAAGCACTGTCTATATATGAACAGTCAACATAGTGAGAGCTTCAAAGCAGCCCTCTGAAATGTTTCAGACTCTCATGGAGAAAGCTTATTACAGTTGAAATGTTTTTCTAGGAGCCCCAGATATTCTTTGTAAATGCTATTGCCTAGAAAATATGGGGTATTTTTGTTTGTCTATATCAAGAGACATGCAAACAAAGAGACAGTCAGCACTTGCAGCTTACTTGGCGTGAGTATTGCAGTTCACAAGCGAGAACTTGTTTGTGCGAAAAACTGTGAAGATTTGACAAAAAGCTAAGATGTAGAATTCCATTTTCCATCCCTTAAAATATATCTATTTATTTTGGTAACACCACTCATCATGCTTGAAATGTGCACAGTGCCAGGTTAATCAATTTCTTCCATTAATCATAGATCATATGTCTGAAATGGCGCAGGCTGTGAGGGTGTTAATAATGAGTCTGGAGATAAACATCAATTGGCAATCTTTTTGAGGCATCTTTGTTGCCTGCAGAGCCCTCCTGATGACACCTCTGTGGATCTGCTAATGGAGGAGGACCTGTAAGGCAATCCCCTGGCCTTTGTCTGACCCCTTTGTGGAGCTGAATTCTTCAGATGTTTGCAGGATCAAGTCACTTAATCTGTAGCACAGACTAGGGCCAGAAAAAAGAGGACAGGGAGAGCATGGGAGAGGGAGGAGGGGAAAGGGTAGCAGACAAGCGCCTCACTCTGTCTGAAGGCTGAGCATTCAGTGCGCAGGGTAAAGAACTGCAAATGTCTGCCTGTTCTGTTATGCACCATTGTTTCATACAGAGCTCGAAATAGACAGAAACAGTGTAGCAGCCGAGCTCTGGCAGGCAGTGCGTTTTATTACTCCTAGACCATAGACTTTAGACATTAGTGAATATGGCTCATTAAATGGCATGGAATGTTACCATTTTACATAATTCCTTCTGTATCGTTGTTGTAAATGAAATCCTGTTTCTGTCCCTGACTGCACTCCAGTCACTCAACACCCATTACAGCTTTCCCATCAGGTCCTTGCAGTCCTTGAAAGCAGCTATCTATAATTTCAGGTCTGTGTCACACACACAAAAACGTGTGCTCTACGAGTTTAATGGTTTGGTGTGGTTGATGTGGAAAGGAAATGAGAGGAAATCTGAAGGGATATCTGAGAATTAGGCAATGATGTATTCAGATGGCTGAAGAAACCAGGGTGGGCAACAAATATAAATAATGTATGTGGCAGGGCTCTTAAACATAAGCTGGAATTTGCTCCCGTACTTTTTGTTCTCAATCACCTTGATGAAACAATCCCGAAGCAATGGCTCTGATGGCTGTGTGAATGAGACCACTGACAAGCTGATTTTCCACCCCTGGCATGAGGCTGCTTTCTCCACTTAATGTTCTTCGATAAAGTGTTGCACAGAAGTAAACTAGAAGAGCCTCCACTCCTGACACATGTGACAGTATTTGCATCAATTATGCAGTCTACGGCTGCGGCAGGAGGGAGCGGAAAGGAGGGGAGGAGATAGGAGAGAAAAGGGTTAGTGACAAGATGCAGAGGCAGAAATGAGAATTTCTTTTTAAAATGCATTCTTTAGAAAATAACATTCAAGATCATTTACATGAAAGCGGCTGCAGCAGTGAACTCGACAAAGCAGCAACAAAGTCTGTGGAGCGTTTTGACACTAAAGACTTTGGCAAACAGAGTACAGTATAATAGATAGTTCTTTGTCTTCTCTGTATTCACTGTACACTGAATATCTACCCTGAAGAGTACAGGAGGAGACAGTGAAATGAGGAGAGAGACTGGCTTAGAGAGGATAGAGAGCTGAGTCTTGAGTCCCTTATTGCTAAATTCAGTTGGTAGTACTAGGCCAAATAAGAGTTATAAATAAATAGTGCTTCACAAGAGTGGGAGTATGACTGACTGAGTGAATATACATGGATTGTCTGTAAATGAAAAATCCCAAAATAAGATAATTTTTCAGAGACGCCGTCCAAATGCAACAGGAAGGGATAAATACGTTTCTATAAATAATGCACATGTATCGCATTGGAAGATTTTCTCTTGTGCTGGCTAACAACAAACAATATTTGCAAATCCATGAGATTGTGATTCCTTTAAAACCACAGTAGCAGAGGGAGATGGCTGCTTATTGGCAGAAGGAATAACTTTTAAAACCGTGTCCCAGTTTCAACAGACTCCAGCACAGCATTTTATTTCACTGTGTCCAACCCTATTTCACATTCTAGTTAAGCACACTTACAAATGTGCTGTGCCATGGTTTCTAACCTCTCATATACATGTGAATCCACATGCGCGCACAGACACACACACAGTCACATCACTAGACCTGTCACTGCCTTTTATCCATCGTCAGCCTTCAGCTGTATGGTTTATCCGTAGTGACACTATAGCAAAGTGCTTGACTGCTTTTTGCCAACAGACTGCAACACTTTAACTGTACTTAGTCATGCATCATTATGGCAGACTCAAAGCGGTGTGTCTGGGAACGCCTGCAGATGGTGGAGGCTGAACCATTTGGAACGGAAGGCTCTGTGACAATGATGCTTATTGCATGAGTAAGTGTGTACGGACACCGGAGTGTATCTATGCACTAGTAATGAATAGGGAAAAAACAGCAATAGGTTCTAATGAAAAGGGTGTACAGCTGCTAATTCAACAGGCTTGAGGAGACTCTGCTTTGTGCAGACGGCCTGTTTGTGTGTTATGATATATGAAATCTACATGTAAGTCTTTGTTAGAAGGAGCCTTTTATGTGTGTATTGATCAGTCATTGTTTACTCCAATCGATGCTGACTTCGTGAAATGCAGCCTCCTCTCTATGCTTTACAGAGATTTAACCCTCTTGCGCTGCATTTTACCGCTTTGTTCTCTCCTTCAAATCTTCCTCCTGCTAAAAATGTGATAGCATTACTGTCACTTGTCACTTTCTCTTTATTTCAACAGATGACAAAGCTTTTACATTCGCTATTCTCTTTCACACATGGGTATTTCCAACAGATCTCTTCTGCTATTGAAAGATAAATGTTAACTTCATTCAATTGAAACTCATTCAGGGCTCATACAAAGCTGCCTTCTTTATTCTTAAAGGAAATGAAGAAACCATTAGCAAAATATTCACTCACGGAGAAAGAGAATCTTATCTTTATTCCGCATGACCATGCAGAGCCATATTCCTTTTGACATCATTATGTAAAACCAATTTCTCTTTCGTATCATTTCCGCCGTGCTGCATTACCACATCTATACACTCACTATTCTTTATTACAAAGTAGGTGGCCTAGAGGAAAATATATGCATTTGTTCCCTATGGCATAAAATATGCATATAGGTGCCTCATTTCATCTCCAATCTGTGTTATTCCTTTAAAAATTCACCACTGCCTGCAGTCCCTGTTTAATATTTAATTTGACAACTTTTTAATCTGTCTTTATGCGATGATGAAGTAATCGTCAGCTGTCAGAAAAATGATTGAGGTGTACAATGGGATAGAAGTGACTCATAGGTTGTAGGCCTTATTTGTTTTGCCTCAGCCTTAACCTAAGCTTGAGGGAACAAATTTCTATTTCACACCCTAATTTATCTTTCATCTTTATTCATCTTTTCTCCCCACACACAAAGCAAAGTATAACGTTCATACATCATTCATATTTTGTTTACTAGGGTGCAGTTTGGAAATGAAAATAGACCTTACTTGGTTGGGTATTTAAAAGACTGTATTTAAATGTGTGCCCATGCAGCTTTCCTCATTGGGTTTGAAAAGTCCTATACTTATTAGTCAGAACTGCAGAGCAATGATAATTACACACAGTCTTTTCTTAGCTCCTCTGATCTTTAACTATCACTGATTATCCATCAAGCTAGCTAAATAATTAGTGGGAATGTCTCATGAACGAGCCACCGACAGATGCTGTAACACCCACAAGGTGAACATGGGTGCACTTTCTCCTCAGTGAGGAGACCAAAAAGGAATAAACAAAACAAATAGATAGTGGAGCGACTCAAATGAATGTTACAGCCGGCTCAGATGAATGATCAGCTTCTGCTAACACTGTAGCACCACCTCTGCTGGCCTTTCTGGCAATCTGGCCATGTTGGGCCCCCACTGTGGAACAGCATGGCACTGGGAGTTGTAGTAGCCAGTCCCCCCATAGCCCCAGGCTGCCTCTACCTTTGGTATGCTACTCAAGGTTAAAGGGATCCCAGTTGGGTGTTTAACAGTGTTGTGCTCAGATCTGACTGGCTTTTTCCCCTTTTTGACACTATCTGGGCTATGGAGAGTAAAATTGGAAAACTACTTCATCCACAACTGTTCCTGAAATATTTAACATTTTACATTATGCGATATTTGAAACAGTTTATCCACAGTGTACATCTCTGTTTCAACTAAAGAATATTCTATAGCAGACCTTTATGCCCCAAACCGCTGAAATACTCTTATAAAGTTGCAGGGGTAAGTGATTTGAACCATTTTACTGTGAGGATATGCTGTTTGCCATACACGTGCAGCTTTTGCTGACATTCATTTTGAAACCACTCGGAGCTACCACTTGCTACTCAGAGTAACAATGCTGGAGGAAAAGTGCCTGCTGAGCTCTACAGTGAATATACCTCTGACCCAGACCGAGGAGAGGGAGATTTATGAAATCCACATGTTTAATACATTTCATTTTGTCCAAGGGATTTGTATTGCTTACCACAGTATTTTAGGGTTGAAACATTCTGTATAGTCACAGCTTGTATTGTCTGAGGAGAATAAACCCTGTCCACTTCTGGCTGCTGAAGATTTGTTTTATAGCACCTCCCTTTTCCTTACACACATCAGCCATGCACTGTCTGAGGTATTGCATCTTGTTGTGCTGAGGTGTTAGGTATACACACCCTTAATCTTTAATGCATAATCCCCTGAAAATCCGCTACATAAATGAAAAAGATAACCCTCATATCAGTCCTGTGACAGAAAATAAGATAGCTAGGTAATTTAATAAAGGATTGATGCTGGCCCCGGTGTGATATGGTGTGTGACCTTTGTGTGTTCATTGTGTAGTTCGGAGCAGACGTGCCACTGTTACCTGCTCGTAGAGGAGTTCTTCCTATTCTGAAAAACCCATCCAGGGAACGGTAACATCTGCGGCGACAAACAGGACGCACCATATGGATTAAAGCGCAGGGAGGGTAGTCACTGAAATATTTGCTTCCCCAAAGTGTTGACACAGTATGAAAAAAGGAGAACCATGGCTGTGCTTTCCCCCTGTAATCAGGTAGCAGTTATCGCAGTGAAGTGTTTGCCTACCTAATGGTGTTTCCATTTTGCGTGAGTCTGTGTCATCGGCTTCGCATTTGAGGCGCAGGCAGGAAGGATCTGCCTTTCTCCGCCTCTCCAGTAAGTACAGGCCTGCTGAGGCTTAGCATAAAATACTTGTGTGTTTGTTCTGTCTGTGCGAATCAACAAAGAGACAAACTGATGAACGGACTGACAATGAGGAACGTCATAACCTTGGTCAGTCGCTGCTGTAGAGAGCATTTAGCTCATTTAGCGGCTGACCACGAAAAGTCATAAATACTCTTCCCAAGGAATGCTTGTTTTACATCTAAAATGCACTTGAGGGTAATGTTGACAGATATAGCTTGTGACGAGTGATAGTCAGAATGTATGAGCGCCCATAATGCCGCTGTCAACCTCTGGTGCCAGACTGAAAATAAGCAGTTCACCTCTGTTTTCATTCAGGAGAGTGCAGCAGACAGCACCGGCTTCTCCGCTGTATTTATTGACTTGTTTTACTAGCCTGAAACAGGGTGCTTTTATACGGGCCTGCTCAGTCTTAAGACTCTCCAGACATTTACATTATTCCTGACTGAGTTACACACACATATAAAGGAGCACGTCCGCAGGCTAGGGTAGATATATGTTCTCTTTCCACTACTCTTTTTCTCTTACATTCATAGACACTCATACACCATTTTGTTACCCCACCATTTTAGATATTGTTACACTGCGCTTTCCGTCTATTATTACTGCATATTACACACACACGGAGCACCTTTTTGTTTTTCGGAAACTGATTTATTTCACCTAATTAATTGTCTTTTTCTGCTCTCTACTCTAAAAACAAATCCACTGCTTTCACATTGCATATTGAATATTATATATATATATATATACTTTTTTTCCTGTTTATACTCAATCTGATTCAGTTGTACAAAAGCACGGATTTCACGAAGCTCTAAAATTCATCCTTTGCTGACTAATCTGCGCAACTGCAGTAGAAGATAATGAATCCCAGCACCAGAGTCGCAGCCGACACCATGATCCCCCCACCCAGCCTAAACCTCCAGCAGTATTTACATGATATTTCATTTTAGAATAAACCTCTTTTCTCTCCCACTGTGAAGATATTGAACTCTTTCACACAGATGTCATCTTAACCAAAGCTTATTAAAAAGATGGACATCAAAGTTGTGGGTGCCCATTTATCTTATAGCACTCTAATTGGCCACCACAGGCAAGAGAACAACTAACTCCAAAATAGGAGCCGTCGAGTGGTTGGGTTAAGAAGAGGATGTCTAAAGACCCTCAGTGGATTCATTGCCAATAAATCCTCTAGAATGGAAGCAGGGCTTTTCTAGGGGTATGGAATTTCACAAATACATTATGAAATGTGATACGCTGAATTAACTGAACGCTTATGGCCGAAGGGTTTGGTTTTTTTGTTCTGGTGTATTTTGTGGTTACATTGTCCCATGCTTGACCTGCAGTGTCTATGTTTGCTTGACATCACAACAGGCAACAGGAGGAAGTAGGCTATGCTCTGAAAAGGTCAGACAGTGAGGTAGCCATAAGCAAACTGAGATTGCATTTTGCTAGCTTTTATACAAACGGGATTGTTTTGAATTAACCATTCACAACAATGGATGAAACAGTTTATTTAGCCAGAGTCACTGCTACTCCATCAAACACCACACACAGGCCTGAGGTGAATAATGTATTATGTTTTCCACTCAAGTGGGCAATAAAAACACAAAAACAAAGTCATTAATTGCCCACATACAGTAACCAAATGCCATCAAGAGCCTGTGCTCTCATTAACCTGGCACCTAATTATCTGCCTCCAGTCTGAGTCCTGACAAGCCCCACCGTCTGAACCCTCAGCTTGGTTGTGTTGTGTTGTGTCAGCACTCGCCAACCGCAGCCAAGGCACCATTAGGTACAGAGAAGACAAAAGCTTCTTGCAAGCAAAGGTTCCCTCTGCACGCGCCACCACAATGTTCCTCCTGTTAATGCCTTCCCTTCCAATT
>JAPTYQ010000030.1:20527352-20550091 GCA_029814465.1 Ostorhinchus cyanosoma | reverse complement strand
CCAATCTCTCCCTGCCGGTGTGCAGAGACGCTACGGGAGATGTTGTGTTGCTTCAGTGGCGCCTTGTCTCTGCTCCAGTGAAGCCCTAGCAGAGTATTGGATGTGGAGGGGGACCTGGTACACATGACAGGGGTGACGTGAGGGAGATTGCACAGTTCATCTTGGATAACTGGGGAAGCAAGTTACAGCCTATAGCCACGCCTCCAGTCTAACTCATTAAATGGTGTGTAAAGTACATGCTGGGAATAATTAGTGCCAAATAACCTTTTCTTGCTACCTTGTTCACGGAATGTCACACAACAAAGTGAAGTATCATCAGTAGATGTACAATCAAAATATTCAACTAGTGAAATGACAGGTGGGAGATGATATTCTCACCGCAATCATTCACTCGTTTGCTTACTCTGTTCTCGCTGTGTTCTTGAAGAGACAGTTGGAATGGATCTGAAGTGATGTGTTGAGTATAAGGAGAGCTGAAAAAGAGTGGATGGCAAGCCGGCTGCCTGTTAGGTCTCTGCGTGTCTCAACATCCTCTTTGGCCTGCTTCTGTCACAAGCTGTTGTTTGGCTTGGGCCTGATCTGCCCAGCCACTCCTTCCACTGCACTCTGCAGACCTAGCAGTAACCTGCAACATAAGGCTCAAGATTCTTCCAAAGACAGAGCTCTTGTTCAGGTGCGTGCAACCTTAGGCGCTGGAGGTGGATGTGTTCTTGTGAACTTTATCAGTCCTCACATAGGATGCGGTGAAAATCAGCATGTCAAGTGCAGTCATACTCTAGTGTCATAACCTGTTTCCTTGTAGCGGAGTCCTTGCACGCTAGCACAGCTAGCAAAGGGTTGCGGCTTTACAATTTGGAGCTGAATTCTCTCTATAAAAGACACTGAAGGAAAGAGCAGCTCCTTCTGCTTCAGGCAATGCAGCCTTTTCGTGGATACACTGCAAAATCTAAATGATGGACTGTCAACTCTCTTGCAGAAATGCCACTGTAAAAAATAATCTCTCTGGCAGTGGATCATGGTTGGCTGTATGCTACCAATGCCATTTCTTTGTTTATGTGAGCATGTAGCCTTCACACGCACCCATGCAGACACAAGTGTATGCACGTTCACAGACACACACGCATACATAGATGCACACAGAAAAACACACAACTACAAAACACACGGGCCACACAAAATGCTTCAAGCTCAAATCCTTTCTTTGGAAGCATACAGTGAAATATATGGGATTAATAACCTGAATAGCATTATTTTTTTCACCTCTAGCCTTTAAAATAATGCATGCTTGGCTAGATGCGGATGAAGTTTTGCCTACGTATTTGCCTGGTTATCGGTGTGTACAGGACCTGCTGTGTGACCTGGTTTCATGCAATCTCCATCTTCTAATTAGGAGGCTGCAGAAAGGCTGGAATGAGAGAAGGAGTGATTAGTTGCCTTTGGGTATTTCGTAAGTGGCTTTCAGTGCCACATTTGCATTATTTGCTTGGGGTCTGAATAACAAATCAGCCTATCTTTGCAGCAAATTGAGGCTAGCAGCTAAAGACCATCAATACATGAAATATAAAATGAAACTGAAGAAAGGAAATAACAAAAACATGCTAACACAATATAAATAGAAGCACAAGATGCAATAAGTGTCTGAGGTTGTACTGTATGTCAGCGGCTCATGCACAGAGATTAAAATATTCTTTGACTGTTGCATTGAGTAAAGTATTCTTTATGTTTGTCATAGATTTAGGATGTCTGACTGAATAACACTTGAGTGTCTCAGTGAATGCGGCTCGATTTGTGACTAGCAGACCATGTGAACCATGTGCGCCCTATGTTGGAGCCCCATGCTGTATGTGTCCTGTAGGGTCAGTCAGAGTGCTGATCTGTAGCGGAGGTCCTGTCCACTCATTTGGCCAGTCTCCCCAACCGCTGCGTGCGGCCGACCGCCAGGCCTGGTCAGCCATCACTACACTACTTGGCCGTTTGCCCACATCGAGTCTTAGAGGGCAGGAAACAAAGCGGGCACTCACACGTTCACATATAAACACACACACATCACACACATGCACACATGATCACAGCGAGTGACAGTGGCTCTTGTTTACCCAGCCCTCCCACCCCTCCTCACTCTCCTTTCATCCTCTCCCTCTAGTCTGTCATGTTGTGTGTCACTTCCCACAAATGTCAGTGCCACCGTGGGACAGTGATTAATTTTGGTGTGCTTGGCAAAATGTCTTCAAGATGTTTGTTTGGGTTGTCTTTTCCCTCCCCCTTACCCACCCCCACTCCCCACATGTCTTGGAGTCGTGGGTTGAGAGTGGCAAGCCCCTCCACCCTCTTCCCCACTCGCCTTTTGCGCCCACTGTCACAGCCTTCTCTTTGGTGGGAGAGAAGCGCATCATCATCGAGGGACAAAGGCTACCTGAACTGACAGAGATCTTCTTTTCTGACCAGAGCCACTTTTTGTCACTCCCCACCTCACCCCACCCAACCCCGACCCCACCACCACCTCTATGTGCTGTCTGTTTAGTGTGTGCTGGTGGTGTATGATGGGAGAAGTCTTGACCCAGCACTGGGGGGCTGTAACACTTCACTGTCAGCGCGGCTGATTAGCTTATCACTCACCGCACTGGGAGGAAATACATCATCATTCTAGACAGGGATTCCCCAGTTTAGGGCCTATTCCCTGCCTCCTTTTACTCTGCATTTAATCACTAGACACACTGTCCCCTCCAGTATTTCAGCCTTCCCCCTGAAGCCAGCCCTCAGAGGTTCACAATGATGCATTTTCTTGTTTTAGGCATGACTTTAAAATAAAATCACAACTGTTGCATTACATGTGTGACAATATTATTTACTTGTTGAAATTGAGACACTACCTCACGTTGCAAACATAGGCAAAATTCTATTTATTCCGTGGGATGAAAAGATAAAAGAACAATTTTCTGACTTATTCTTTTCTGCTCCCTCAACAAAGAAAGAAACAAAAAAGTGGCAAATGTGGATTGGCTTCCCCACAGTGTGGTATCAGGTATGGTAATTACTCTGCCATTAACATTGGGAATAGTTAATGTGTATTAATGTGTTAATGGCATGTTAATTACTGTACATGCAAGAGAGAGCCCGCAGGCATTCTCTCAGATTCTTTGTGCCATGTGGATGTAGGCCAAGCTTAAAAAAGACTTTAAGAACATCAGTGAAAGAGGATCCTTATGTTTCATTTGTCAGAACAAAAGATTTTCAATGGTAATTTGATCCAGCTCCCCGCTTCTGGAGCTGAAAGTCACTGATCCAGGCACCATGACAAAGGAGAGATGATATGAAGTCAAAGGAGACGTGGAACGCGGCTGTAGTGACACTGGCCTCTTTGTGAAATGGATACTCTAAGCCCTCTGTAGTCTCTAGTGTGTTGCTTTGGCAGCGGGTTTTAATAACACGGTGGATTAGAAGCCTTGGATCCTGAGTGCCAAGCCAGAGTTAAAGCTCACCTTGGACGAGCCTCAGTAACAGGCTACATGCCACAGTCTTCCTCCAACTCCCACCCCTCCCTACTCATACGTCTACTGCACGGCTTTAAGAGAGATGACCTTTGCAAATATTGACAGAAAATAAATTCTGTTTCGATTAGTTAGCTTTGGGAGACCTTTGTGGATCAATGCAATTAGATGAACAGAGTGTCAATATGTGGCTGGAGCCATTCACTAGAGGCACTGGTGAGGAGTGGAGCTTCAGGAGGTCAGGGTTACTTGTAATGAACAGGATGTTTTGGAAATACCAGTGTAACCATGCCAAACAGTTAAGCACACAAGTCGACAGGTTCACTATAGTAGACAGGTACTTGTGATCTAAAGAAAAACATTAAGCTACCGCAAAAAAAGATGAGCTATTCCGTAAAAAAAAAAAAAGAATGTTTGGCTTTATCTGCAAAAAGCACTACTCTTCTAGTGTATTGTCTGGCGTCTGACAGTGCAGAAGAATAAGGTAGAGAAGCCTAGAGCCACCCCTTCCCTCTTCAGCAGGCCACATTAACCCAGCAGGGCTCTGGCTTTATGGCTCTCCTGCTCACACTTCAGTGATGAGAGTAAACAAGCAACGGGCCAAAGGTCAGCTAAGCCCACAGAATAAAAGAGGGCACAGGGGGAAAGAGGTGGGAGGAAAGGAGAGCGGCCCGAGGCAGTGCTCAGATCACTGTCAGGGCTTCAAGCAGGGAATGATGTACGAGACAACAGCCCCAAACCGGAAATGATTATAAACAGAGAACAGGGAGAGTATATGAGAGAAAGGGCTGCATTGTCTTTATCTGTCAAATTTGTTACTTCCTCGGATCAGATACTGACGGTGAACCTGTAAAAAATGAAAAGGAGAACCACCCCTGACTGATAGGGATGGATTAATCACAGTGTCTCTTTTGTCTCAGCCACAGAGGAGAAATGAGGAACAATCATAAAGGCAAGTGCCTTTTCTCAGCCACTCCACCTGTATTGTTGAATGACAAATGAGGCCGATTAAGGACATGTTACATTACTATTACACATTCTGATTTTTTTTTTTTTTCTCATTTTATTGTATGCGTTCTGGTAATTAAGTGAACCAGCATTATTAGAGTTATATGAAATAACTAAGCCATATATAGATTTTTCATTCTCAAGTTCCTATTGCTTGCAGGCTTTGCCAAGGTGACACGATTCCCGTACTTTCCTTTGCACAGAGATTAATCCCACTTTGACTGTGGAGGTGGCTTAGAGCTAACTCGGGTGCCCAAACTTGTTTTAATACCCATATCATCAGACAAAAACAGGATAAAGATTTGAGAAGGCAAGCAGCATTGCAGTGCTAGAATACGACTGTGGCTTTGCAAGTTACTATACAGATTTGTCAACCGCAGAGCAAATTAAAGATATTATCTTGCTCAAGCCTATTTTATGGAAGTTGTGTGATGATGCTGAGCTTAGACAGTGAATCCGCAATCTTTGGCTCCTTCAACAAAGGTATTTGCTACACGGGAGAGACATCCAGACAGAGATGCATTGCACTGTTTTTTAAAATGTTTTTTTTCTGTAGGCTATGTTTTCCTATTTTTTTTAATTTTCTGTATTTATGTGCTCGAGTGCAAGACAGACGCATCATCCCTTCCAACATGTGTGTTATGAATGGCCAGCCGGAGCTGCTGTGGCACAAATACACCCTGGTGGACTCCTGCAGGGCCGTCTGCTTCTCAGGGCAGCAGAGTAATCATTTTTATCCTGCTGATTTCCCAAATAGAAATGGACACGTATGATAAAAATGTCACGGCCACTCCACATGTCAGTGGACTAACAGGATTACATGTCACTTTCTAATGTCTCGCTCTGTTTTCCTTTGCTGTGAATGGCTGCATTATTGCACACAGGAACTTTGTGGTAATATATGGTAAGAGACAAGTAGCTCTTTATGGCCTGTGATTATTTAGTTTGAATGAAACCAGTGATTTATGCCCATTTAGCTGAAAAGCCCTGTAAATTCCCTCAGCTGCATTTCCCCTGGATATAGAGTGAGTGGAGTGAAAGTGACAACTGGGTTTGGTGTGGAAATGTACGCTGCGTCCCAGAGTTATATTTAATATACCTGACATGAAAAACGTGCCTACATACTTACCACCACCGGCAGCACAAAGGAAAGTGCAGCCCGCTGAGCTTGTGTTGAATCAGAGAGTGGGAGGAAATACTGAATTAGGAAAATATGAACTGTAGTGGCGGACAAACCACCAGCTATTAGAGCACGTTGAGATATGTAGCCAGGCATCTGGTCAGTCAACATTTGAATCATGTGCCATTTTATTTCATGCCGCGCAAACTGGAATAGAAACCGTAGAGTCTGTCCAGAACGAGAGCTTTGGGTGGTGTTGGTGCAGATGCAGTATGATGTGGATGAGGGTTAGTGGAGCAGTGGCATATTGTCCACATGGATGGCTTGGCTCTGCAAGCCTGATGGAGCCTTGTCCAGCATCTCAATGTCTCCAACACAAATAGCCACATTCATCCACTCCTCTCACACCATTACACCTAAAAGACTCAAAGCCAGCCGATCCATAAATAGAGGCAAATTTGTTTTTCAGTGGCACTGCAGCTGAACAAAGCACCAACAGAGATGAAAACATCAGAGGAGTGGTTACAATATGATGTGTTTCCTAATTTTTGTGTGTTTAATAAAGATAGGAGTGTGTTCTTTCTCTAGTATTTACTCTAGAGTGGTGTGCAGGGTCAGGCGGTCAAAGCTTGGTAAAAGGGCTTCTCTGATTGCATGCCTACTGGCTGACACAATAGAGCCACTAATCTTCTTATTTAGAATCCAGAGGCTGGCCATATCTTAATGAAGCTGTAATGAGCTGTTGAAAATCTCTGAATTGCGGGAGGGATTATTGAATTGAAACAACTCTGGTAATCATAACGTTTGAGTAGCCACTCAGTATTTACTGCCCATTGAGCCACATTTTTATCCACTTATTAGACTGGATTGCCCATGCTTGTTTTTTTTTGTGTAATTCTGACCCGCAGTGTTTTTTTGTTTGTGTGTTCTTTGTCAAATCTGGCATCATGGTTACATTGCCAATGCATCCAGGTGTGCATGTGTGCTATCTGCTGGGTGATTATGACTTGCTGAAAGACTAGCGAGGTAGAAAACAGAGGAAATAAACAGCAGGGTCTGATAGCACAGACAGAAATCAAGAATGAGCATTTTACATACAATTTACCCCAAACAAATTGTATTACTGGCAAGGAACATTTTATAAAAGAGAGGCTGTGAAATAATACAAGACTGAAATCATATAGGAAAATAAAAATAAGGAGAGGAGTAGTTACTTTCAGGAGTTCCAAGCATTCACTGTGTCAAAGACAGAGACACTTACTAGAGGTATAGTTTTCTGTTTAGCATCCTTTCACAGAGTAGAAGTGCCACTTCACCATTGAGCATTTGTCAGTTTATGGATGTTGCTGTCATGTCAGCCTTCCCGTACACACAGTGTGCAGCGCAGTGTGTAAATAAAAGAGAACAGGCAAAGACATGGGGACAGGAACACAGCACATGCACAGAAGGCACCCAGTATACCTGCAGGAGAAACATCAACTAAAGCAGCCTGTGGAAACAGAATGCTTTTAACTGCTCTTAAAATTCAGCTGATTATTTGGAACTTCTTGTAAAGTGTATTTGAACATGTTCCTGGATGGCATTAGCTGACCTTCTATTTTCTTCTATGTTTCTGCAGGCCTCAGCATCCGAGGAGCTCAGGAGGAGGACCCCCCAGACCCCCAGCTCATGCGTTTAGACAACATGCTGCTGGCAGAGGGCGTGGCAGGACCAGAGAAAGGTGGCGGATCGGCCGCTGCTGCAGCTGCAGCCGCAGCCTCGGGCGGGGCGGCCGACAACTCCATTGAACATTCCGACTACAGAGCCAAACTCACCCAGATCAGACAGATCTATCACACAGAGCTGGAGAAATATGAACAGGTAAGGGAGACTACGCAATCGCAACGTCAAGATAGAACTCCAGGATCAGCTGAACTTTGTTCTTTTTTTTTTTTTTTTTACCACCTATAGGTTGAAATAATCACATGATCGCCAGCCATTTGAAACCTACGTTCGTGTTTAATGGAGCTACTCATTGTATGCGTACAATATCAGCTTACCCTCTACATTAGGAAGAAAATTGCTGAGAATATGCACAATCAGGAATAGCTTTGAAAAAAAATTACAGTATTACTCACTGTGTTGTAGTTGATTATAGAGATCCGATGAGTGCCTTACTCATCTGTGTTAAATGAAAGTATGATCAGCCCGTTCACCTAGCATTTTGAGCCTGCCATTAAACACAGAAGCATTATGGGAGAAAATAGAAGGTGTAACAGTGATGCCTCAGCAAGCCAGTGAGGTAAATTAGACTAATTTACTTGGTGCTCTCTGAGAAAGGAGGTGGGTATGCGGGGGCACACAACACTTCGCCTGGAGTAAATGCATCTTTCTTAAGGGTGTTTCCAGGTTTTAATTATCTAAATGTAAATACTTAACGAATTTTACTCAGAGTAATGAGCTAAAGTGTGCACTACGTAAATGAGTTATTCTAATTAATCATGTATGAACTACTGGTTTAACAAAAAGCTGTTTAAATTCGCTCTGCATTAGGGCCAAGCCAAATTGCAAATCTGCATTTATATTCATAGATGACTTCACTTATTATGTCATCAATGTAATATATAAGCACTGCACTCTGTTGATGCTTTCAACAAAGAGCTTATTTGCAAAGAACTCATTTCCTAGCTGAAAAATCTATACAACATTGGCTTTTGCAACTTCTTAAAATTGCACTGCTGTGACTTGGGACATTTACAAAACTGACTTGTTTTTTGTGTCTGTCTCTCTTGGCAGGCATGTAACGAATTCACAACCCATGTGATGAACCTGCTGAGGGAACAGTCTCGCACACGGCCCATCTCTCCCAAAGAGATTGAGCGCATGGTGGGAATCATCCACCGTAAGTTCAGCTCTATCCAGATGCAACTGAAACAGAGCACCTGTGAGGCTGTCATGATCCTGCGCTCCAGATTCCTTGATGCCAGGTCAGTGGATTACATGCATATTTGGGTGCATGTGTTTGTGGGCATATGTGTGTGTGTCTATTTTGTATCTATTTTTTTGTACATATTGCACCCATATGACCCATATAGGCAAATCCAGTGGACGAGGTCATTTTTAGACCACGTGCAGGACTAAAGTTTGTTTTTTCTCTCAGTTTTCTGGCACAGCACACAGTATGAGCACTGCAGAGATGCATGATTTTAATTATGTCCATGTTCCACGCATTATCCATTTTCAAGACAATCATGCCCTCACACCTGAGAGCAGTTAAGACCAAATAAAATGGGGACCGAGTCCTGTATAATAGATGGAGGGAGGTCATCAGCAGGTGTTGTGGATTACTCTAATCACTAACAGTGTGGTGCAGTGGAGCTCTGTGGAGAGCGGCACAAGTTCGGGCCAAACTACCCAAGTGGAAGCACATTTGCTGCCCACTGCCTGTGTGAAATGCAGTAAACAAGGCAAAATAAGCAAATGCTCAACAACATGATAAGTAGTGCCCTTGGGAGGGAAGGGGACCCAGATCTAGTTAGAGTTTGCTTGTTTCCACTGGAGATCCCTGGGGCTGTGGCACTTCAGGAACAATGCTCAACTGTGCATGCCATGATTTCTATAATGTACCGAGATGCACTCCGACTGGGCTTTGCGCTCCATCACGAAGCCCACCCATCCGCTGCACTAAACTCTACACATTACACGCTTGGACTGGAGATTGGAGACCAACAGACCAAATTAAACATTGTATGTGTTTTGTGACTTTGCGTGTGTGTGTGTTTTTGTTTATTTGTGTGTGTGTGTGTGTGTGTGTGTGTGTGTGTGTGTGTGTGTGTGTGTGTGTGTGTACGTGTCCTTGTCAGTTTATTGGTTAGAGCCTGGTCTTCTCTGTCTTGACGAGAGTCTTGGAGCAGGACACGATATTCTGCTCCTGAGGGCCCTTAGAGCCCATTCCTCATTATTTTCACCATTTATGTGTGAGATTGATTGTGCAATTTGTGCGATCCAAATGGATGAGTTAATGCTGGTCCCCACTAATAGGCTTGCTCGGCCTTTCTCTCGTTTTGCTTCCCACTCAGGCGGAAAAGGAGAAACTTCAGCAAGCAAGCAACAGAAATTTTGAACGAATATTTCTACTCACACCTCAGTAACCCGTATCCAAGCGAAGAGGCTAAGGAGGAGCTGGCTAAGAAGTGCAGCATCACAGTTTCCCAGGTGGGTAGTGCTCATCTAACAGTAGCTGGTGGGTAATCAGGGTGGGAAAGCCTAGAGGGATAGTTACCGTAGGTCACACCATCAAGACACAATGTCCTTAGCTAACCTTGACATTGTGACTGCCTAATGATGCTTCAGTCAAGGCTGGTCCCAGTCAGTCTGAGCAGGGCCACAGGGAGGGGAGGCCTATATCATCTTGGCCTCAATCAAAGCACTATGCTGTCCTTCCTTAGCCCCCCAATGCTGGGTCCCCTGCCATTTTTCCCTCTCATTCCCATCCACCATGTGTGCTCTCTCTGTTGCCCGGTCAGTCGCTCAGGTCATAAGCTGGGAAGAAAAAAAATGGCATCATCCATTATTGTAAGAAAAAGCTGTTAAAGTCTGGTGCTTCAAAACACTGGATGATCCTGGGTATCTATTTGTATGATTGTCTGACAAGGCTTGTTTATGGCCACAGTTCTAATTTACAGTTATATTTTTATAAATTAGATGATGCGACTTTCCCACTTTATTTTTATGATAGCCATTTTTAGGAAAAACCTGAAGGCAATATCTCTCACACCTAACCCCCACGTCCAAAGTTTTATCACCATGTGCTCTTTTTTTTCCAGCTATTATTGTGACTACTATCTAGATTTTTATACTCTATTGTTCTATATTTGTCCTCATGAGAGACAATATCAGAGAAACATTAATCCATACAATAACGATTAATCTGCAGTGTTTTTTCTGTGTGGGGAGGGGGTGTTGAGGGGTATATTGAGTGTAGTCATGAAGAGTCAGATACTGTAAAAGCCCATTCTTTTTTGCCTTCAGGGGGTGGGAAGCACCATCACAGTATCACAGGTATGTCATAACTTCTCCTGATCCACTGTTTTCATTTTTTGTATCTTCTTTGTTTATGAATGTTAATAGCCTCACACTTTTTCACTGCACAGACCCTCCCTCCCTCACACCACCAGATCAATGCTAATGTTATAAATTACAGTATTTAAAGCTTGACATTTGTACATTGAAAAAAGATGAATTCATTTTTTTTTTTTTTTAGATTTTCTTACTTTGTACTTAGCCTTAAGTCACAAAACAACATAGACTGTTCTGATTAATGTATATTGTAATATACACCCATGTTATCACCATATTATGTGTGTACAAATGTGTCACATGAACTTTACCGCTATTGTTTACCACATTATTTTTGTTTGTTGTAGAGCGTCAACTGTCTTTTGAATCTTCTGAGTTTACCCCCCTACCACCCCCTTACCCACTTCTGATCGCTGTTGGCTTCATAATGGTTAAAGAAACGGGCACGACCCTCAGAAATGGAGCTGCACTGTTTTCTGAGTGCCTCGCTAAACAGGCCACAGTATGAGATCCCATGAGAGCAAATCAGTCTATGCAGAAATTAGAGGGCTTTTAAAAATTCACTCGAACTCATCTCAGGCCCCATTAGTGGTGTACTCCTCGACCAGTCGAGACCACGGCAGACATTCTTATTGACTTATTCTTAGTGCTTTAGCTCATTTTAAGTGAGTAACAAAGTCTGAGGCACGACGTGATGCCGAGTGCACCATAAGTGTGTTATCCCTCACCGTTTCCCAGCCTTTAAAGAGTCAGTAAGCGCTCTCTGTGGCCGATCTGAGGGCTCGGCTAAGTAATCTTTCAAACACCCCAAACTATGGTGCTGGCTTTGTTGATTACACAAGCAGTTCATTAAGTAAAAACCATCCGTCATAAATGGTATGCCAATATCAGTCTGCGGCTTTGCTTGATGGTTCATAGCTGACGAAACACCCGGCGTCATTTGAACGGCGATCATTTAAAATGCAAGTGATGCACGGTCGGCGTCAGCGGGAGCGAATCCAGAACATTGATACCTCAGGAGATTTGTGTACGTGCGAGTCCTTAAACACACCAATGCAATCCTGTTCCATATACTTTATTATTAGACTATTCCAGAAGATACCAATTTATACTATTTATAGCAAATAGCTCGGGTGCAATGAGCAAGCTGTCTGATTTCTTCTGTCCTTTGCATGTGCCAGTGAATGAAGCGATGGCATTGGGTGATTATGGTTTGTGTGAGGTTTTAGGGATATTTTAGAAGCTATATTTGATATTATTTACAGACACAGATTCTAGTACAGAGATTGATTGACCTACGCAAAATTTATAGGCTTCTTCCTAAGTGACACTTTTCAATATTTCAGATCACAGTGAATTTAGAGAAACTATGACTTGAGATGTCATCCATTATTAATATGGTCTGTATAATTGATGATACAGCTAGTAGGTCCACCTCTGTATTTGTATTTAAGGCCTAGGGCATTATAATCCTACATGCATTGCTATCATACACACATCATGCATTGCATTTCATTGACTTGTAAGAAGTACTGACCTGAAATAAGGTAAAATAGTTTGAATTGTTAACTACAGCTCCACAGCCTCTCTTGTGGGACACAGTAAACACAGCAGTATGGTGTTCTTGCAAAGAGTCTGCTTGGTCATTATACAATCGCTGCCTTTGAGGGTGCTGATGTCAGGTAATTCAGTCTCACAACCTGGTTCTCACCACACATAGGAGTCAATTGAATGCATGGCCTGCCACAAGATAAAAGGGAATTAGTTCTGTAGATTGGGTTGTGCTCCACACCTTACAGTGCCTGCATTTGTTCAATATTTAGCTGAACCCGAGAATCACTAAAGCCAGAGTTCAGTGGGCAGGAGAGAAATGTGTGTGGAAGAGAGAAGGGAGGTGTAAAAGGATTTGATGCCAACAAAGCTAAGTCCGTCCAAGCTTGTAACAACCTATAGTGGTAGAACACAGTCACAACGAACTTGATCAAAAACGACAGGACAGAATAAAATGATACAAATTTGATTAACTGTTGCTTCTGCAATAATCAGTTTTTTATTACAAAGTTGTAGCGTTTGCTGATTTGCAAAAACTAATTCATGGTTCCAAGTCAACGAGTGCACAGGAAATCTGTGGTAGCCTTTACACATAATAATAAAAAATACCTCCATTTATAAATACTGAAACTGACTTTTAAGCAAATCCTGGCGAGTTTGCTAGTGTTAATGTGAATATTTTGTTAAATTAAACACACTGATGAGCTTTAGGAAATATGTTCAATGTTTTCTATGGGTTTGTGGGCACTTTGTGAGCTGTCAAAAAGAGCGAGTGTATTGCATCGTCTTTGGCTCTAGAATCCACTATAAGCAGGTTAAGTAAAAAGGATGATGGCCAGGGCTTTCATTGCTTCCAATTAAACCTTGCTTGTTAGTTTAACCTCTAGGTAAACCCATCAAACAATTGATGTCAAGGAAACCCTGCCAACAGTGGGCCTCGCCTGAATGGTCATTAATTTTAATTGCCTAGATATTAAAGATTTAGAGCACAGAGACGTGCAGGATAGAAATGATCTGATGTCCTGCAAATCCAGTCAGTTTTTACGCCACAGCATTGGCGGGCTGCTGGGGATATTAAAATTTAAGCACATGGGTGGAAATTAAATAAAGCGTCATTAGGGGCAGCTGCTCTTTGGCTGGTCCAGCCGTGGGCTGCAGGGCCTGAGAGGGGGGCAGCAGCACAGCGACAAGACACTCTAATTTATAGGACCATTAAAAGCAAGCATCATCTCATTATTATTCCACTGTTATTGCAGAGCCAGCATTCACACACTAGGTTCACCCCTCATACAACTTTTCGGTCTCTGACTGATGTTGGATGTCATCATTTCAGTTCTACAAAATTAGCATCTCTAACTGCGCTGAATATTCAGCATTTGTATTTGTTGTTATTTCTTTTATTTAGACTCAACACTTTCTTCTGCATTGAGAGTTGCATTTCACTTTGAATATTTAGGGTTTCATTCAACACTGACTGTCCCGATTATCTGCTAACATGTTTGCAGGTCTTTACTTATTTTCCTTTCATTAAATAATGACAATGAATCTCTCCTTTTCACCATCTACACATACAGTCAGATGCATAAACAGATCTTTATTGACTTAAGCTACCAGTCATAAGTGATTTATTCATATTAGGTACATAGATATTCATGCTTTTTTACATAGATATACTTCATAAAGTATTAACATTTAGCACAGTGAATCCGTATTTTTCATTTTCATGTTAATATCAAAGATTACAAGGGCTCTATTTGTTTCTTTGAATTACAATATTTAAGTATGATAATTAACTGTACATATTTTTCAACATGACATGTCAATTTCCTAGTCTGTTTGACTGGACTCTTTAATTTCTCTTGTGCAGTAAAAGCATGCACACATTTATTTTTCTGAGGGAAGTCATTACTTTATATGAAATGTATGTATATTATACATATATAATATAATAACTTGTACAGTAGAAGCCCCTAGTGTTTTGCATTTGCCAGGAGACAGAGCTAAGAGCATGTCATGCTCCTTCCATGAGAAGACACTAGTGGCTCCTGATTACAGCTTAATTAGCTTGTGTACCCGGTGGACGTTACTACAGGGGCTGGGAATTGGGTACTTGATGGACCCAAACATGACATCTTGAAACAATCACACTGCTCAGTGCACGCTGCTGTGGCTTCTCGACGTCTGACTCCTCTGCTCCTCCTCCTCTGCTCTCCCACACAGGTATCCAACTGGTTTGGCAACAAAAGGATCCGGTACAAGAAAAATATCGGCAAGTTTCAGGAAGAAGCCAACCTGTATGCCGCCAAGACTGCTGTAAATGCAGCACACGCTGCAGCCGCTGCAGTGCAGAACAGCCAGGCCAACTCCCCTACCACACCTAACTCCGGTAGGCACTAGACAAAAAAACAACAAAAAAATATCTGCCCTCCACATCAGCCCTTAACCTGCTGACTACCTGCCTCACTCTCTCATGCACCATTCACACAGGCAAGAGTGACAGGCTCTGCTCCCAGCTTGGGGATCACAGTGTCTCCTGTCTATAAGACAGTTGATGCCAAGCAAACTCATGCATAAAGAGAGCGTTTCTGACTTGTGAACCGAGAACACATGTATTTTTGGCAAAATAAAAAAAGGCGAGAATTCAGAATGATGCCATGGGATTTGTTTTCCCCAGACTTTCTGTCAACTTCCTGTCATTTGTAATGTAATGGTATGTAGTTCCACTGAATGGTACTGCTTTTTTGCTAAATAAAGGGAAACATAATGGCTGGGAGCATTTTACCTGCAGTAGTAATATTAAATCAAAATTGTATTATATGCAATTCATACTGAATAACAGTCATATAAAAACAAAAAACAAAAAAAAGGCATGTTTACCCCAATATAATGAGTAATGTAATGCTGAGTGTGGACTAGGTTGACCTGACGTCGGGATGTGGTAAGCTTATGAAGTGGTCCCTTTTTCTTGCACCCAGGATTCCAGATGAAAGATGAAGAGTTTCAGCTGGATTCTGCAGAGAGCAAAAACACTCTTTTAAGCAACATGTTTACTGGTACTGGTCTTTTCATAAGCTTCTTATTGTCCTTGTCATTTACCATGTGATACCTCCCGCCAACGTTAGACTGGAAGTAGGTGATGTGGAACAATTGGGAGCTTAAGCAACCAACCACATGTAGAACCGGTCCCTTGTGTCATGTGATTTTCATTTCATTTTGTGTCCACCGCATTTGTAAAACAGTCCGTATCCTCCTCAGTCCTGCTGCATATCGTCCTCTTCTGTTGTTTCTTTGCTTCCCTTCCTTTTCTTCTCTATCCTTGTAGTTGCTTGCTTTGTGGGAGTTTTCTTTGGTGTCTGTTTGAGTTGGGTCTGTGTATGCAGACACGTGCGTGGTGCGTGTTTGCTTTATTTGTGCGTGTGTATGTGTGTGTGTGTGTGTGTGTGTGTGTGTGTGTTTGTGCTTTCCCTTTATAGCCCTCTCATGTATTCAGCTACTTACATCTTCCCTTTCCAGGTTCTTCAGGTTCTTTTAACCTCCCAAACTCTGGGGACATGTTCTTGAGCATGCAGAGTCTGAATGGGGATTCTTACCAAGGGGCACAAGTCGGAGCCAATGTACAGTCACAGGTAGGATCAACAATCAGGGACAGTTCCTGACTACCAGTGCAGAGAGCTGTCCTTGTCTTGCCTGTGTACTGAGCCATCCACAGTGCAGTCTGAAGCACATAAAAAGAATTAAACACAAGAAAAACATACTGCTCATGTGAAAGCAGTTCAAAATTGCCTCCAAAACCTCTGATTGACCTAAACCAAGTGTTTACTGACTATTTCGCTTTGGATGGAATATTTTGGCAGCCAAAATATATAATCCCACCCCACTGCTATCACGCTACAGACAAATTTCCTGGTTACGATTCCAAACAGAGCACCATGTCAAGTAAACATTTTGTGAATGCATTTGGCTTTGACTTGAGCTCTTGGGTTGGTATTGGGTTTTTGGTACCGTGTTTTCCCCTTTATTTCTGTATTCTATATTGCTATCTTCCTGTTTCATCTTGTTAATGTTTGTTGTTGATGTCTTCCATTTTGTAAGTTTAACGCAGCTACACAACCAACACACAATCGATACCATGCACTTAGGAAAAAAAAAAAAAAATCTATGCTATTCATGATTAAGGTAAAATAAAGCTCATTTAAAGTAACCATAGTATCTAAGTGGTTTGTTTGGTTTTGTTTTCTCTCTTTTCTTTTGGTTTTTGTCATTCCTGATTTTTTTTTTTTTTTGTTATAAATCCATAGCAACTGTAGAAAATGTAATGGCTGTAAGCATGCTTGTAATGTCAGTATGCCTTTATTTTATTTGATTTTATTTTTTATTCATTAGAGAATCTATTAGCTGTTACAAACCTGGTTAGTACGTTTGCTGTTTCAGGACTCCCTTTGTGATTTCACACTAGTCACTATCTGTTGCTTCACTGAGCATGTTTACAGTTAGTGTTGGCCTGCTGCGAGACACTGAGTTGACCAGCGTGTCCACCCTGTCTGTCCCCTCAGGTGGATACCCTGCGCCATGTTATCAGTCAGACGGCAGGATACAATGATGCTCTTGGGGGGAACACGATGTATAGTCCACATGGCTTAAATGTAAGTACAGGTTTTGTCGGTTTCATGTATAGATTGATCAGAAAAAAGCAGTGGTAAATGAATTATTTCTGTTAAGTTATTTTTTTTTTTTTTTTTTTTTTAGATTAGTAGATGCTGTAGAAATGTACAACAATGTAAACAACCTCAGCAATTTGTCAGATGAAATGGATGCAAGTTGCATTTAATAAAATTCATATCAGGGCAGGTGAATGAAACCTCTAGTTTTACTTTATTAAACATCTTTTTAATACTTTGACTCAAACCAAAATGAGATGAAAAGGCTCTGGCTGTATGGTATCTGTTGCATTTAGCTGTTTTGAAATGCTTCACAGAATTTTCCACAGCCTTATCTTCGTGATAAAATATGAACATGTGATCGCCTGCAGCTCTTTCCAGACATGAATTCCATCTTCCTTGATGAGGTTTGATATGGAGCCTTTTTGCAAAGCAGCGCATAATCTGAAGCTATCAGAGTAAAGATTAATTTCGTTGATGAGAGAGGATGAAGAGAGAGTGAGAGAGAGAGAGGTGCAATCAGAGAGCTCTCTCTCTCTCTCTCTCTCTCTCTCTCTCTCTCTCTCTCTCTCTCTCTCTCTCTCTCTGTACCTTGACTTTATCACAAACTCAGTATTTGCTGTGTTTTGTAAACCCTGTTATATACACACATATCCATAGTGTGACATGAATGAGCTCAACTCACAAAAGAGGCTAAATGTAAGTAGAAATTTGGAAAGAAATGTACCCTTCAAAATAAAAATATGTACGTGTATGTATAACACACATGTAAACAAAGGGTGGAGACTGATGCCAGCGCTCAGTGCTTTTGGTGTCATTTTTGCTTGGCTAAGGCCTTATTGCTATAAGCTCTTTAGACATGTCAGCTCGTAGTAGGATCAAGTGTTTTTCACTTTCTCACAAGGTTTCTCACTTCCATGTGCAGTATAAACCTGTGCCTAGTGGCTCAACAGAGGACAGTGCGATCCGAACTAAAACTGTCACTGACGGCGCAGCATTAACGTCTGAGAAGAAAAGAATAAGAACAGAATTAATGTAGTAAAATATTGTACAATAAGTCAAATGGAGGCAAAGCTTGTATTTTGAAGCAGCAACCCAGAATGTGCTTTATAGATGTATTAGCATAGACTAACCTTTAGCTTTGTTGGCGGTGACGTAGAAGGATCCAGTAAAGGCTAGGTCATGCCTGGAGCAAGGCAAAGTCAGGCTGGCTAAGACTGGCTTTCTTGGAGAGGCCCTGCTCTGTCACATTCACTCAGCTCTCCCCACCTCACCCGGCCCGAGCCCTCCCTCTTCTTGACTGACAGGAGAATATGTAGCGACAAGCTGTCGGCCGCTGCTGAAATCTGCTTAGACACTGATTTCAGGGACTGCTCCCATTGGTCGGGACACGAGACAAATTTATTTCCAACGGTCTCTTTGCTGATGCTACTGTAATGCAAAGAACGCTCAGAGTCCGGACTAATCACGCAGCATCGCGGTATCCACAACATTTTAATATTAACTGACACATTAGTGCAACCGAGATCTGTTTTTTTCCCCCCTTCAGTGAAGCTTTGTTTCCATTCTCGGCGTGTTTTGTTACACTTTGAGGATAAAAATGTACCAGGCTCATGTTGCACAGAATGTGATTGTAATCTCAACCTTTACCATTTGTGTCTTAGGCTAATGGGGGATGGCAAGATGCAACGACGCCGTCTTCTGTAATATCTCCGACAGAAGGACCTGGAAGTGTGCACTCTGATACCTCGAATTGATCCGCTATTAATGCATCTAAGCCTCAAGCTGGGTGTGGACTCTTTAACTGGCTGACCAACTGCAGACGATAAACAAAACCTTTTCACTACAGATTTGCTTTTCTGTACATTCAATTTTTCACTATCACGCCACACATGCAAATTACATCCTCCATCATGGACACCTAATGTTTCCTGAGCATTTTCTTTCTGTCCTCATTAATCTCTCCAGCTGTAATCTCCATGCTCTTATTTGTTTGTTGTAGGGGTAAGCACACACATGTACAAAAACAAAGCAGATGTTTCTCCAAAAAAAGAAAAAAAAAAAAAACTTTCAGGACGATATTTCCTCTGAACTTTAAACACCGGATGACACACATATATTTAAAGTGACATTGTATGATGTTTTAAATGGCAATTTGTTTGATTCCTGATTTAATTACTATTTTCCATTTTGATAATTGAATTCTCTTTGAGTTCTTACAATGCATAGTAGATCAGAGCAGCTGTTTCTTTGACTGTAATGTGTTTGCAATCTTGTCCAGCAACTCAACAATGCTACTGTTGACAGCTCAATGGCAGCTTTGTAGTTACTTTCAAGATTTATTTAGCCTTACAGCCATATACATTAGTACAAGGAAATAACTATTCAAACTCTGGAACATAAAGAAGCGTAATTGATTGCTTGACTATAACATGACACCATTCCATATTTTATAATTTGATGTTTAGTATGTACATATGTAAACATTTTTTTTTTGTACTGCTTATGGAAATCAACAAAGCCCCCATAGTAGATCATTTCCTCATGACACACACGAACAGCCCCCCATTACACAGGAAAAGTTGTACATAATATAGCTTAAGAGTAATTATACATCCCACCAATCAATACGCAGCTTTATTACCTCATTCAGTTTCATATCCAACGTTTCTGTAGCTTAGCGTGCTCACTTACTACCTCTAAACAAAATCACCCCCATAGTTTTTTTTCTTTTGCCTTTATTTAATGTTTTTATGTAGTTACTTTGATTACATCTTGTAACACTGTAAACTCTCCATTCTCTATGTAATCTAATGTATATTTTAATCTTTTAATAAAATGCCGTTGCTGTATCGCAACTTAAAATGACAAAAATAAAAAATGAAAATGATAACAATATTAATACCATGAAAAATAGATGGGGAGGGCAGGGGGCGAAGAAGTTGTTGGTTTGTGGCTTTTACGAAAGGGATGCGATGAACATTGTTGATAAATTAACACCAAACAGTAAAACTGTTGTAAATATTGAAAAAAAAAAAACATTTTGAATGTTGCTCATCTTGTTACTAAACCATGCAAAAAAAAAAGAAAAAAATCACTATAAAAAGTGTAATGCATAGAGGTTTCAGTATTCAGAACTGTAAATTCCCAGCTCTGTTCAACAGGGTTCAAAACTTCTTTTCTCTTTTTTCTATTGTATGTGATTCTGAAACTGAAAGTCATGACAAATGATTTGTGGCAGTGATTCTAATGTATTAAAGATGTTTAGTGTTTCTTTCTAACCAGACTACACCCTGGACTGAAAAGTCTTCCTTGTGGTAGTTGTGTAATTTCAAACATGAATAAACCTTTTGCTTTCATGAAATTAAGTTGTGTTTTTTGTGTTTATGAAATGCAGGATTCATATTTTAATACAAACTCTATTTATTTCAACAAACCTAACCCTCCTTTAACATTTTTCCTATATTTTTCTTAGATTTAAGCAAATTATACAGTCCTTTTTTATGTAAACTGAGCCAGTATTGGGCACGTATTCCAGGTAATTGTTCGTCATACATGTATGCATGCCGTTATCCTAGCCTCAGATCCACCCTTTGTGTTGCCTTCATATAGCAGGAAGAAGGTGAAGACTTAACCTGGTTTGCAGCTACTGTGGAGCTGACATGGTTAGTGCAATTAACTGAAATGTCAGGCACTTCTAATTCAGGCTATTTTGTCTGTCTATTGTGGAAAGGCTGCCTTAATGGATCATTGGTTACCAATTCCACATGGAAATTGACATCCATTTATTCTCATTTTCTCAGCAGAGTTCTTCATTCCTGTCTCCCTCCTCTGCTTGTGTCCAGTGTTTGTGTCTCTCAGTCATGGTCCTTCCCCGATTCTTGACAGGGTAAAGAGCGTAGAAATACACTTTATTTGCACACGGCAATAAAAAAGAGGGAGAATAATTCCATCCATGATGCCGTATGTGGTTACGTTTTTGATATCAACACGAGCGTAGATAGACAGGAAAAAGAAAAGAGAGATGTAACTGTGTAGCATGAGTTTAAATCAAGCGAAATGCACAGACGGTTTCCCAGGAGAGCATATTTGCCCACTCAACCGCTGCAGAACTTCATTGAACACCTTTTTCTAGAAATCATATCTTTATCCTGTTCGTATCGTATACACCCAAGCCACAGATGCAGATGCTTCTTTTTTTTTTTAACAGCAATATAAATTCAATGAATAAAGTTGCCTTTGAGTTAATTAGAAGAAAGAAGCTTATGAATTTTCAAAACTACTTTGCATTGTGTTAGTTTTTGTTATAGCAATTAATGATGGAATACTGCTTGAGGGAGATTCTGCAGCATTTAAGTCTTGTTTTATTAAACATTTAGTGCATCCACACAAGCTACTTCATTTACAGTAATGTTCTTTATGACCATTCTTCTCAAACAAAATGAAATGTGCATATGCATACATATTTCCTTTCACAGACTAATGAAAGCTTGTGCAGTTGGAGGTCCAGTACTGCTATACTCTGCCATATGGATTAAAATCTATTTGCTCATTCTACCTTTACAAATAGATACATTTGCTTCTTTCTAGACTTCAACTATTGGATTTTAAGTACTGCACTCGGCCAAATTGGCCTCAAAACCTTTTAAATAAAGAACTTACATTTTCTGAGATTATGCCTATTAGAGATTTTTCTAAGGTTCATTAAAGACGACATTTTCTAAGTAAAATTCGCCATGAAAAGCATGCATCATTAAATATGGAAATCCAGTGTTATATTAGCAATCTACACCAAGCTAGTGCCAATTAAATTAAAGAAAGATATCATTTATATTGTTAAGGTAGGGTTTATATTAGATTAAATATAAAATGTAATTTTTTCACAGTCTGATTTATTACTTATAGTGCATTGTTCACAGACCCATGTTATACTGTATTTAAGCACAGAGTGTTTATAAATGTAAAAAAAAAAGCTGTAATTGCATCACAGTGCTGCCAAATTAAATTGTTAGTAGGATAAAAAACTGATATTTATGAGCTGCCTGTGTGTTTTTCTTTCTTAAATGTGTTTCTATATTAAATGTGTTTTACACATAGTCCCCCAGAAACATAAACAGCCAAATATATTAGAATAATAGATTGTTTCCATGATACTTATGCATAAATGTATTTGATCAGAATCCAAGACATTATGCAATGCATTATTCTGTAGCCTCAGTCTTAGATCACACTGTCGGACATAACGTAACATAACATAAACATGTAATATCATTCTAGTTTAGATGTTAAGTATGTATTGTTGTATGGACTAATGTGGTCATTTTTTGTATTTTTGGGAGGACATTTGTGTCATTCCTAACAACTCGAAATGACATTTGAAGGGTAAGACATGCTTTTAGAGTTAGGGTTACACACTGAGTTGTGGTGGTTAGAAATAAAATAATGCGTTAGGGAATATAGCATGTCGGTGGTGGCATTTACAGCATATAAATATAGAATTACAACGGCATTCGATTGCAAGAATGTGTTGAAACTGACACAAACCATGCTGCATTTGTACACACCAGTGGGTGACATTTGTGTTCATTTGAATACAGTGAATAATCCAGGAAAGCTAACACAAGCTTGTGAACATATGAAATTTTAATTCACCATGTGAGATCTTTGGCTGCACACCTTTGTATTAAAGTATTCAACACTGTTTTATTCAGCACTGGTATAAAACATAGAAATGTAAATGTACAATGTGAGGTTTTTTTTTTTATTTTGTTTTTTATACAGATTTTGTGTGTGTGTGTGTGTGTGTGTGTGTGTGTGTGTGTGTGTGTGTGTGTGTGTGTGTGTGTGTGTGTGTGT
>JAPTYQ010000030.1:20514945-20527252 GCA_029814465.1 Ostorhinchus cyanosoma | reverse complement strand
TACTGAATGTAAGGAACTGGTGAGCCTCATAATGTCAGTTTTACAAGACTGTGTGTGTGTGTGTGTGTGTGTGTGTGAATTTGCAACAACTGTCCCAACTTTTGGATTATAAAGAAATGAACACGCTATCAACTAACATTTGACAAGTTTAAAGCTTCAACTTTGAGAAATGTGTAAAAAAAATTAGGCTTGAAAGTCAAAAAAATGAACTATAACAGTATTAGAAAATTGAGAAAATGACTGACGCAAGAAAAAGAAAGGAAAAATACTGTGCAAATATAAAATAATACACTCCTATTGTTTGTACAAGGCTGATTTATCCTTTTTTTATCTTTGCACAGCTCAACAAGTCAATGTGAAGAATGCAACTGCAAATGTAATCTAAAACGACGATTATGATACGATTAGGATTTAACCTTAACTGGCAAATTGTGCTCTTTTAACTGTATTTTAACTTTTAACGAATCATATTTTAGTGACAGAGTTTCCTGAATTTTTGCTCGTAATCGATCTGGTTAATTTGCTAATCCTGGAAAACCACCTCTGACTCTGCAATGTTAGCGCCGACCTCATGGGATGCTCATAATACCAGAGACATCTCGAGTAGTGTACAGTAGTTTGATTTACTGAGCAGGAGTATAATGGACCAGAGACTGTACTGATCTCTTTAGCAGCACTGGCTTCTATTAAGAGATGAGTCCGTCGTGGCCTTTGAGCTTAAAACAGTGGAGTTAATTAACATTTGATCCTACCTCTCTTTACATCTTTAGAAGTTCATTTTCCATTTCAGTTCGACCCATTCACCCATTTTGATTGCTTTAAGATCACGCGCACACTCATTCTTGGCTTATCGTACATTGTTGGGAAAGGGGGGGGGTAGACTAGTGACAGGAGACAGATGTTTGCCTTACCTCTTAGCAGACAAGTGTCAGCAAAGCAAAGGCTGCCTTTATGCTGCTCAGAAATACTGACACCAAAGTCACAGAAAATACAAAACATATCCTCGCTCTCTTCCTTCTCGCTTTCTTCTTTTTCTCCACTTCGGTGTAAAAATAATGGTTAAATTAACAGTTGCATATATATGAAGTTGATAAAGACTTCATTAATGCCCAAACTGTCATCATTTATGATTAATACACCTATTATATATAAAACGGAGGATGGTTTCATATAGAGTCACAAAAGGTTCAAGTACCAATATATTCAAATAATTACCGTGAAAGCTGTTAAATTCATTTGATCCATAATTACATATAGGAGCATCTGTGTTTGATTACATTTTCCGTTATAGTTTCCTGTCTATTTTATACCTGATTTTTTTTTTTTTTAATGAAAAGTCATATACTGATAACTATATAACATCTATCAATAATAATTTACAACAATAATTATATAATAATTACTTTACAGTGACACACAGACCTTCTCCTAAGTAATTGCTTGTCATTAATGGAAGTATATTAACTATTTAATAATGTTATGGCTGTAAAAATGTTTTATGACTTTGCTAACAAAATTTCTAGGAGAAAAATGAGCTGAATTTTTTTTTCTGCTCTAAAACAATGAAGTGATAGGAAAAATTGATGTCGTCTACAATTTATATATATTTTTTTTATTTTAATGTATGTTTTAATGCATTTTTAAAAGCCATATTTTAGATTTTTAATGTCTTTTCTTCTGTGTTTAAATCCAGGTTAAAAACTATCATATTTTCATGCACTTCTTCAGTTTGGTATTATATGTGGCTCTCTTAGTTCCACAGTTGGACTCAAAGAAGAAAATTGTAGGTTTTCCAGGTAGAAGTGATGGAGGATTAGAAAGAGATGCCCTGATTCCAAGACTTATGTTCAATTGTGTCTATTGAATGCACTTTTTTTATTTTAATGTATGGTTTTAAAGTTTTGTAAAGTTTCTCATTTGCATTTAAAGGGCCAGTGCTCAAAATTATCTCTCTGGTGTCATTAGCCAGAAATAGGGTTGAAGATGAACCTGTGGAGTTGAATTAATGAAGAACTCTGACTCAAGAATGACATTTACAGTTTATGTAGACCACAGAGAAACATTTTAAAATGCATAATTCTATTTAAAAAAGCAAAATGCACTCCTTTAAAGGAAAAAAAACTGGACAACTACGTGGCTCTAGAACAGCTTCTTAAGTCTGTGAACTCTACTGGATGAACTGTATTTAGTGTTTTAATGATGGTTTGGAAGAATTCTAACAGAACGGCGCAAAATCCAACGTAGTTGGGTTCAGATCTGGTGACTGTGTGTGATTGACATCATTTTATTTTCATTAAATCAGTCAAAATCCTTGCTGTGCATGGATGGAGACAGTAGTTGCTTTTCCATTGACCCTCAAATATAACTTACGAATAAAAATTTACCTGATGGGAAAATGACAATTTTGCCAAAACTCTCATTTTTTGATTAAAGGTTTTTGTGCTGGCAAGAGGTGTTTTTTTTAGTGTAACACAATTGGTATATCACACAAAACTACAATGGCAAGATGTTTGTCTGCAATTAGAGTCACATAAAAAAAAAAAAAAATGGATGTTGATGAAAGTTGCTACAAGCGAAGAAGAAGAGTTTTAAAAGAAACATGGAGTGGTAAGTATGGACACACCAGGAAACCCAATCATTTTTTAATTTAGTACAGGATAGAGGGATAATCTATAATAATAATGAATAAATCTATAAATCAACACAATATTTAGTTCGTCGCCATGCTTATGGAATGACTTTGCGCGTCGTCTCACAATAATAAATAAACAAATCATTGCATTTGTGATTTAATGAAAAAGGTTTATTTGCCATTGTGCATAACACACACTGTAGGAACTTCTAGAACTAGAACTCCTAGAATCAAATCAAACAAAACAAGGACACAAGACAAATATAAAATTGTATAAAAACAACAACAACAAAAAAAAACAACAAAAAAAACTACTCACATACATATAAAAAATATATATGTGTATATAAAAGTGCATAAACCTTATATAAAAACCCCATGAAAACTGTTTAAAAAACCAGGAGACAATAAATACAGTAGAATAAAATACACTGCAAGAGGAAACTGACATTACACACTTCTGTTTTTTCAACATTTAGTAAATATTGGTAAAGTTTTGCGCAGATGGAAAAGCTACAACTGTGATCGAAGAACAGATCAACCCTATCAGGTTTTAATATATCATGTTCATGTTCAAACTATAAACTATATTATTGCAAAAAAAACAGAGGTTTGCTTGCAACTGTCAAAATAGTCATTGAAAAATATATTCAAAATGTACTTGTAGTTCTCTGTAATATGGACACATTTTTACTTGTGAGTAATTGTTTATTAAAAAAAAAAAAAAAGAAAACTCTTATTGTCAAAAATAACAATATTTCTGCACGGCTGTATAGTAACTGTTGGTGTAGATGCAGATTGAATGATGATAAGGTTTGAAGTATAAAAGGAGATCAAAAAAGTCTATGAGAGTATGAGAGTTAGACGCTAAAATGAGCCCAAACTTCTGCTTTATAAGAACAGGGGTATTGAATTAACAGATATTATGTGATACATTTATTAGCAAAAATGTAGGTGCTGTGCAAATATTGACTGCATCATAGAAATTTTCCGTATTTTTTTTTCATTCTATTTATTACTGCATTCATTATTTCAACAAAAATGCAGTGCCTGGTTGTACATATTGATCAAATGTACGTTTCCTCACATGTAAATTCAATGTCCTGTGTGTGTGTCTATTGTATTTTTCTCTCTTCCGGCTTCTTGTTTCTGTCTCTTGTCTCTCGTATATCCTGACAACTGAGAACAAATGATTGTCTTGTCAAATTCGGGAAAAAAAAAAAAAAAAAAAAAAGATAAAGCAGCTTAACCAATTTGTTTTTCAAGATTAGTCAAGTGGGTCATTGAATAAATATACAAGACAACAGACTTAATTCATTTACAGGTTTTTCACAGAGGTATAAAATGACAGGTCTACATAAAGTGATGGCATGTTTGTGAATAGATGATGTCTCTGATGTTTAGTTTTTTTTTAAAGCCTGTTAAGTATCTTCTGCTACATGCTTTAGGTGGGATGATTCAAAGGAGGATGACAACATGCTGAGAGAGATTATCAAAAGCTTGTGCAGGTATTCAAAACAGTTCTGAGCCAGTAAAGCAACTGTGCAACTAAGAGATGTTTTTTTTTTTTTTTTAAGAGCCAGATAACCTGGATGAACCATATTGTTTTTACCCTCATCACAGTTTGCTGCTGCAACACGAAGAGTTGTTTCAGCAATAGGTTTACACTTCTAAGAGTCTACAGAGAGGCTGAAGCAGTCATTTGTTCTTAGTGCAACTAGACTGAAATGAGCACACTATGGAGTTGTACCTAAACCATTGTCTTAGTGCTTCTTCCCCGCTGCAAAGATACCAATCATTACTTACACTGTAGTAGTAGTAGTACGCTCCTAAATGTCGTATCTGCGCTCTCCTGAGCTCGTGAGCCATGTTCTGATTGTGTTTTGTGTACATCAGTGTGTCATTCATGAGTGTAACATTGCAAACAATTAGGAAAAGTGTCTTTATAGTGACACACAGTCAAGCGCTCATGTTCGCTGTCATTATCATCATTAAAAAAAAAAAAAAAAGAATAAAATAAAAGACTTTTGTACATTGCATTTCAGAACAAGTTAGCGAAACGTTCATTTTACCATCCAGCTGCTTTGATTGCGGTAATTACTTGAAATAATATCTAATTTTTGCAACACATTTTCCTCCTCCATGCACTGTCTAGTGCAGTGTGGCTATAGGCTACGTTGTGTAATGGGAAGTCATTAGCTTTTGGTCTGATGCAGTTTGTTCTCAGTCCCTCGCTGCTACATTTATATTTCATATCTTATGTTTCACACTGTATTAACAGCTGTGGCTTGTTTTTGCCATCTGCAGACAATTACTTGAGTTTACTTGGCTTTGTAATAATAACATGTTTTCTTCTTGCAACTCTCTCAATAGACAACATACTGCAAATTCTTGACAGGTGCTGAGGCATTTGCTCGGGAGACATGGTGAGGAGGATTATTACTGCATTATTTAGTTCTCCTGAAATAAACAAACACATTCCCTTCCTGGCATCATGTGCGACTACCAAGTCAGCATTGTGTTTTGCATCGCTCTGGCTCGGAGCAGCCAATTATGATTTACGTCGACTACCAAGAACCTCAGTGCCCCTTTTCACCTCCAACAAGACCCACTTAGTGTCGAATATTTTCCCTTCCATACCCTCTCATTTGCTCAGTATCTCCTCCTTTTATGACCTTTTTACATTCACCTTGCCTTGTTTCACCTACTTGCTATCACCACAGTGGCTCAGGTTCCGCTCCACAGTCTAGTTTCAGTATAATAACTTGACACTTCACATTGCATTAGTCTTAGTCCCGACAACAAGGTTATGTGACCTATAGTGTCAGAGAGCATACACCATACTTGCCTGGAGTAGCTATTTATCAAGACAGCTTTGGGCCACCTATGATTCAGAGCAGAACAAATACAGATGTGAGGCGGTTATATCGAGGACATATTTGTCCAACAACCGGAGCTTCAGCTAGCAAACACCATCACATCGTTTTCCCTCTGAGGGGTTTGATTGGGAGATTTACTTCTAACGGGATGCACGCAATTGACATACTTACATCCTTGATATTATATATATTCAACAAAGCTTAAAAGTCACGAAAATGTGCATATTTTATTCTTTTAGTTCTGCTGTTGGTATCTTCAGGATGACTGCATAAACAATCTGCTTATTGACATAGAATATACTCTGGTCATAGGTTACAATATTAAGAAAACATACAATTTAATACTAACTATTATAAACTAATGATTGGCAACAATGAGCAAGTGACTATCCAAGTGTTCAGGGTTGTGTGTCGAGTGGAAGGAACCCCAAGGAAGTCATTAGGAGACCAGTGACCTTACTGGTGCAGAGCTCAAAAAAGCTGCCCACTGGCATGATGTCATATTTTGCATGCCATCAGTCATCCTACCACCTCTGGCCATCATACCTGACCAGACTGCAGATACTGATCATATGAGTTTTCATCTCCTGGCTTTTGGATTTGTGTCATTTTGATTGGATGATGTGTTTAAAAAAAGAAAAAAAAAAAAAAAAAACACTTCTTGGGCAAAAACCTCCACCACACTTCTAAGTTTTTATCCGGCGTTCATAAAAGTCCTATCATTTGAATCACAGGTATGCACGATGTTGCATTGTTTACATAAGTTGTGGATTAAATCACATTCTTACAATGTGTGATGATGGAAATTAAAACATTGCTGCAAATTCTATTCTAAAGATAAAACCAGTTTAAATGAGGTAAATGTGTTTTATTTATGTATTCATTTATTTATTACTTGTAGATTACCACTTCAGCAGATGTAATACATAGATTGAAATGTGTTTTTTTGTTTGTTTGTTTGTTTGTTTGTTTGTTTGTTTGTTTGTTTTGTAAGAAATACACTTATATTAATTAATTCCTTCATCAAAATGTAAAAAAACCCCCCCAAAAAACAAGAAAAATACACAGTAAAAGACAAAAGAAACAGTATACATCCATTTATTACTTACACATAAAGACTCGATCACCAGTGAAACCACATTTTAGATGTAAACTTTACAGAGCTAATCTAGGGACAGGATATAGTGTCATCTTCCTACAATAATTGCATAAGTCACTTTGTTTTTGACAAAAATGCCCTTGTTTTTTTGCCTAAGTCATCAAATATTACATTTCTAGTTAAGTGTTTTGCATTTCCTGAAAAATGGTAAACAAATTAATAAATAAAAAAAATTAAATTACCAAAACAAGTATTTTAGAAAGATGACAATGTATGTAATGAATACATCCATGAAATAAATTATGTATGAACACTTTTAGAAATTTGACTAGTTTCATGTATTGACATACATTTCTAATATATATACTTATTGTAATTCTTTAGTAGCCAGTATTATGATGCCTACTATATGTTCATATGTTATACTATATGTCTAAACTTGTATCTTCATACATCAGGAGGATATCATCTTATAAGTAACATATTTAGCAACATCACTTGACATTGAGACATAAATGCAATTATATTTCCTTATGTTAGTTGTTTAGTTTGTCTTTAAATAAGTATCTAATCATAATAAATCAGAGAAAAAGTCATTCTGAGCTGGTCAGTGAAGTGTAAATGTGCATCCATCAAAATCCTTGGAGCTGTTTAATATCCTCCTGGATTAAGCTTGAACATGTTTTCAGGAACCCCTCTGTATGCAGTGTAAGCGTAGTGGCTACTATACACTATGCTGATCTGTGCTACATTCTGCACCACCATGCTACATAATTCATTTTATTGCACAAGAAGTAAAGCTCTATCACTCTTCCACACAATAGCAGTCTTAGTAAATGTGTTTATCTTGTTTATTTCTCCCTCCTTCCCTGTCTCTGGGTCTCTAGGGTCCATGTGGCCCCTGTCTGCTTCCTGGTGGTGTCTGGGAGCCCAGGTCTATGAGGCACCAGGATCATTTTCCCTCTGTAGCTGTTGTCACTAGCATGGACCCAGCTAATTCATCTTGCTAATGGCAGGTGGGTCAGTTGAGCGCTATAATTGTGATTTCCGTTTTTTTTTTTTTTTTTCCTTCCATGGATTCAGTACCTTGATCTAATAAAAAAAGAAAAAGTAAAACTAGCTTTCAAAGACACTGCCTGACATTACTGTGTTCACACACTGTTTTACTATCATGGGGGAGATATGCAAATTATCTTTTAGTCTTATAAAAAATAAATAAATAAATAAATTTTCACATTTATTGTTTGAACTTGAAATCCAAGAAACAATAATAAGGGGGTTAAAGGTATTTTCAGCTCTTCATAGAAAAATATCTAGGTGATGGGATCTGTACACTAATTACTTCTCATCAAATAAACAGTAAAATAGGTTTTCTTTTCTTTTTCTTTTTTTTTCCTGAACGGGTCTAATGAACTTTCTGCTTTTTAAAGAGCAAACAGATTTTCTTAGACTCACAAGAAAGAAATCAGCAGTCACTGGGAGTCACTGGGGTATGAATCTCCAGAGAGCAGTGGACATGGAATGAGCCCGGGCTGATTTCAGTCAGGAGGAAGGTCGTCACCACACAAATGAAAAACATGAGAAGTGGTTCAAGGTCTAATCAAGTCCTCAGACTGCACTCACTGGGAGCAATTAAGTTCCTCCCTCTCCCTCAACATAGGTAACCAGATCCTCCTATTGACATTCTCAATAAAAGGTCATTTACTGTATAGATAAAATGATCAGCCTCCATTGCCTGGGAAGCTTATAGCATAAAATGAACTTAAAATTGTGGTCGGAGTTATAACCAAAAATAGCGTCTTATTTACAAAATTGACAACGACGTAAAATCGAAGCATTGATTTGCATAAAAGAACAAGAGGAATGTGTATAAGTGGTGGCGCAACAATAAATGACTGCGCTGTGGATGTGGACTCTGTGTACATGCAGCATCTTCACTGCATGAATTTCAAGACCTTGGCACCGAGTCCAGCCCAACCGCAGGAATTCATTACCATCATTGCTAGTCTGACACAAATTAAGTCCTGGTACTTTCTGTCTTGCCTCTCAGACCACAATACTTCATCATAAGTCATCCTTAATTTGTATGGTTGTCGCAGGCACTTGTTGTCAAGTCTGTTAGCTTGCAGCTCCCTTTGTCAAAGCCTGTCAGGGCTGTACAGACAGTGCAGGGAGAGAGCGATGCGATTTTCACACTCTGATCCTACCTAGAAAATCTACAAAACTCTTGTTTGCCTCTGAGCCAAAATGTAAAATAAAGTCCTTGTCAGTCCTGGCTGCTCTGTCTCCTTTTACCTCTGCATTTTTTAAGGGAGTGTGGCAGCATAGGAGGGGGCAGTTAAGGGCCGGATTTCCAAAACTCTTGATTTGGGGTTTCAGAAACCGTGTTTCAAAACACAACTTTTCTGATGGTGAGAACATATTTCCTTCCTCCATCTTTCACGCCCCAGGAGGAATCAACCTGTCTCTGTTTTTTCTCAGAGCATCTGGCTTTTACAACACATCGCTGTTCGAATTCAATGCAACTGTGTCTTCAACAGAAACACCCAGGAAATCTACATGTAGGATAAACATGACAATTAATATGTGTGTGTTTGTCTCCCATCCCAGTGTTTTGTCTGACATACTGACATTCTACTTTTTATATAAATATGGATATGGCATGGAGAGTTTTATTATTTACTATTACTAACATTATTTGTATTTGTATTGTTTGTTTTTTGCTAATCTTTATGCATGCATACTTCTCTTGAATCTAATCTAATCTAATCTAATCTAATATAATCTAATCTAATCTAATATGAGAGTAAAAAAAAAAAAAGCACAGAAAATGAGCCTTACAACTTCAAACTCAGGTGATACATTCTGTAAGTCATTTCAAGATAATCTTAGTGAAATCCAAGTAAACCATAGTGGTGTGGTTAGTTCCTTAGAGTTAACTGACTAATGTACGCCTCCAGTCAGTCACACATAGTGTCCATGGAATAAGAAGGACGGAATATCATTGTTTATTATTCAGACCAAAGGAAATAACACATCCCACACAAGAGAAAATTAGAAAAAAGGGTCTGAAACAGCTGTACATAACACAGGTTAAAACGATGCCCAGCGCTTCAAGACAGTTTTAATGGGAAACACAGAAATTAGCAGCACAGAAGAAAAATGGAAACGTCTGATCGTGGGGAGTCAGCCGTCATTTCCCTTGAAATTCTTTTTGCTGCCACCCCTCCATCTCTGTTAATTACTTCCACAGCAATACACAAATTCCCCTGGGCTTTTTACCAAAAAGCAATAAACACTGTATCACACTGACTCACCAATTGGCAAACAACAGCAAAAGAAACAAAAATGAAAGTAAACAATTAAAAGGAAAACCCATTTGCCCTGATTGGTCTAAATGTTATAATTCTTAGCTCTATATGACCCCAGGACGTTATCAAAATGCTCTACGACCTCCAGTTTTGCAATAAGAGAATTGTATATGTTTATGAAAATGGGAGTATCAGTCAGTATCAGTTGTTTAAAAGTGATAAAATGTGTGAGTGATTAAATCTTGATACTTTTCCATCTCCTACATGTTATTACAGCTATGTGCTCACACATTCTAGTGAGCCTATAATGTGTGTGAATGCAGTCTGCACAGGCTGCACTCTCTTCCACAACATATTAGCAATTTGAAGCTTGTTACTGATCTTATTAGACCTGTAACCAAATTTAAAGTCTGCTGAGGACAATTATCACGTCTTCTAGAAAGAATTTCCACAACCTCTAGCTTTAGATTATTCACTTTCCACATTATTCACATTTCAGGCTTGCTATTTTGTCTCAGGTTTCAGTAATTCAATACAGAGGCAATAGAGAAAACATTTCATTTTTCTTCTTTTTTTGTGCACAGCAGTTTATTTTTTGGCAGTCTAACTATTGTGGAGTGTATAAAATTTAGTACAGGTTCTATTACATTAGGATAAATAGATTCTGGTACAGTAGAACTATTTCAGTGCTGTTTCTCACATGGAAAAGACTCATCATTTGTTAATTTTTGCAGCAATTTTGCATGCATAAAAGTACGCTTGTGCAGCTTTATACCAAATAGAAAATGCAGCTACTGCATGTGAAATGAGAGCACCTAGAACTGGAATAAAGCAACGAGAAGGTTTTCTTCATTGGTTTCATTTCAATTCAACAAACAAGACATGAAAAGAACGATCACCTGCAGTAATTTTTTGTGATGTTGATGTAACACTTAAGCCTAAAAGTCTTTGACTAATGTATAATTTTACCAAGCATGTACTTGTATGTCTCACAGATCTTTTTCTACTTCATTTAATGTTGTTTATTAGATCAATATCACCACAGTGTCTGTGGTATTCAGCAGAGGAAACAATGCGGCGGAGTCTTTTGAATAAGTAAAGAGACACTATTACTAACACATTCGTGTTGGCACTATCAGCCATGAATCATGGATGTGGTGAAGGGCTGTATTTATCTGAGAACAGGACAGGGACTGAAGAGGGTTATCAACAGTTTCACACATCCACTGATTCTCCTTTGAAGTGAGATGCAACATAAAGAAGAAAGAGGAGGAACAACAGCTAGCGAGAAAACGTTGGCAAAATCCACATCCTGTAATTATTTATGGAGTCGAACATTTAAAGTAATTACTGAGGTGTTTCTACAAAGCAAGCCAGGCTGTAAGGTCTTTATATTTTTATTGTCCACGTCAACTGGTTACTTGTGAATGGCTCCAGTGGAAAAGCACATTTCAGCAAAAGGTGTCACAGCCATACATCTTGTTATGTGTTCATAGTGCTTAGTTGCAAAGTGCCATTCTTATTCATGTCTGAGTGGGCATATGCCACACAAAGGAGTCCTCACTCACAACGGATTCCAGTCACGGTAGGTACGCACTGTACGTAGAAGTAAAGTACTTGTAGAGTTGCATTGACATGACATCAAAGCAAACATCAACACATATCTATCTGGCTATCTTAGGAAAGTGATGATGATCTTTGCTGTGCTTCTCATCAACAGTGAGAAAGATTGCAGTGTACAGCCTTCTGAGTGCTACACCCATTTGACATGTTGACACAGTAGGTCCTTAAAAGTGCATGTGTCAGGAACTTGGAACTAATAGTGCAATGTCTAACTTCAGAAGATTAGCCAAGCAATGACATAAGCTGTGGCTGCTCTGGTGTTTAGAAGTCGTTTTTGAAAAATGTGTGTGGCACTCGTACGTGAGGAGAGAGAAATGAAGGCGACAGGAAAAGGCTCTGCAAGAGTGGAAAATAAGTGAAATGTAAGTCATAGGTAGCAATATTTTGATAAAGTAATCATGCTTCAGGAGCAAACCTCGGACTCTGATATCAGCTTTTGGTGATTCCGCGGAGCTGCTGCGAACATGGCAGCATCAGATTTACAAATTGAAAATCATTAATAATTCTAACCAGGATGTGATAAATCTGGAATCACTCCCGATGAACCTGGACACACTTTCATAAATCAAAAAGATTACTTGGAAATTTTTTAAAATCTGACGTCAAAGTGTCAGGCTTACTAATGGTTTTTGTAGATCCCTTACCGTGATATATCATTAATCTGAGATACATTTGAAGTGTGTCACCGGGGCAATATGTGATCCCTCTAATATTAGGAATATGCTGGTCTGTGTCAATACAGGAGATAGAAAGGATAAAAGCA
>JAPTYQ010000030.1:20481945-20503883 GCA_029814465.1 Ostorhinchus cyanosoma | reverse complement strand
ACACACACACACACACACACACACACACACACACACACACACACACACACACACACACACACACACACACGTACAGGACAATGATGGCACTATTGACTTGTTTGTATGTGAAAAGACTGCATACTATATTCAGTTTACATTAGCATAAGCTTTTGTTCACGATCTATTATAGGATACTGTTGTACATTCTGAAATCACAACAAACCGTCCTCAGATCTTCAAAGCAATGAATTTTCAGCACACTGTACATTTATTCTGGGTCCAAGTAATGGACCACAGGCCTAGAGTGATTCTCTCTCACTACTTGTGCATCTAAAGGCAGGATGAGAAGCATGTAAATCAGGCAGCCCATGTACTTCTTTAATATTTAACATAGGTTATTAGACAGGGCAAAGATTTGACCCCCGAGCGCTTCTGCACATCACATGAATAACTAATGTTGGCTGATTATGTTAATCAGTAGTACTAGGCAGTGATGACCAGAAAACGCAGCTACACTGCTGCAGGAGAAGCTATAATCTCAGACTCATCACAAAAACACAGCCCGAGCCCATCATTAGCTCTAAAACACAACCACTGCATACTGTGTGCAGCACAGGGTGATTTACACTTCACATGCTCAGCTTGAATTTTCCTTTAATATCTATACTGGAGATAAACACATGCATTTGTGAAGCTACTAGCTGTGATCTCCCTTAACAGATTATCAAATATTTGCATACTGATAAGAAGACTGAAGCTTCACTAGGCAACTCTGCATGTAGGCAGCTCAGAGGAAAGTGAATATGTTAAACTTCAGCACCTACAACTCATCTAATGTGACTGCAGCAAACTCAGATACTAGCATATATGTACTACTTTAATATTTATGTTTAACTATAAGATATAGAAAATGCAAATAATGTCCAAAATATCAAACAGTTTTATTTAATAATTTCTTGAAATAGGTCGCACTGCATATTGAATAATTCCGGACAGTTATCAATAGACATGTCTCTGTGTATTTAACCATTTTAGGATGTTGCATCTATTGTGTTTTAACATTTTTCAGTGTCCATCTGTGTGTAATCAACAGCCAAGCCAGTTTTGACAATTTTACCATAAGAGTGACTGAACATTTGGCACCTTCAAAGAAAACGCTAACATTTTTTTTTTTTTTTTTTTTAAGACAGTACTGATTTTAAAAGCTTATTGCTGCGTCATAAAGCAAGTGCCTGTCTTCTCTCCAGTTTGTTTTGAGCCAAAGATAAAAACATACTCTTGGAAAGCCATTTAGAGGTAGAAGCTGTTGATTGTGGCTATATTCCATCCCCATCACCAGAGTTCTTTGGCCTCCACCATAAAGAATTCCAACGAGACAATTTTGCGCAGTGTGGGGTGAGCTGACAGGGAGTGTTATTAAAGCGCAGGGTGCTGACCGCTCTCAAAGTTATTAAAGTGCTGTGAGATTGTGTCTGTGATAGCCCTGCCGGTCGGGATGTCCTTCACACACACAGGTACATTACTGTGGGGATGCGGTCATCGCGGGAAGAGTGGGTGGGGGAGGGTGGGGAGTGGAGTGGAGTGGAGATAGACACACCAGACCCACTATGGAGCACTGTCATTGTCTTCATCCCTCCATTAACGATAACCATAGTTAACCTCATGGCTGAAGATTGCCTCTAGTCTCACTGTAAATAATTCAGAATGATAGCTAACTAACATTTACAAAGTTGAAAAGTTAAGAGTTCAATGGTTTTACAGGTCACACTATTAACAACATGAGGTCTATTTGAGAATGCAGACTTTGTTAATTACAGTGCAAAGCAAAGCATAGAATGACATTGCATAGCATTACAGTAAATGCTTTAGAAAGAGGAGATGTTAAGTAACACTGCTAGTGCTAGTAAAGCATTACTATAATGTAACTACTAATGTAATAACTTTTGGCTATATACATGTTTTGTTAAATTCATTTTTAATTTCTGAATATGTTCATAAAATAATATTTCTTATTTTAAAAATGCTAACTTCATACTGCCGTGCATTTGGTCCGAGTCCGAGCTGAGCCTCAGGTTTGAGTGCGGGGGCAGCTGCCTGTGTAAAATGATAGGCAAATGGGAGGAGGGCTAATGGACTGATTCTGTGGGTTTTAGAGGAGAGGAAAGAAGCCTGCTACATCAATCTGCTGTCTGCTCCCTCTCAATCTGTTTCAGCTCCACTCTGACATGACAGCATGGGGGACTACAGCCCTCGATTCATCACCAGGTCTGGAAATAACAGGACACCTCCAGTTTGTCATAGTAGATTAGTCTGTGGCCCGTAACCACTGTCCTTAATAGAGTCTCCAGCGTTTCATCTGAGGTGTCCACTAGACCACCAGTGTAGACCTCAGGGGGAACACAGAGGGTGTATCGACATGCCTTGTAGTGGCTTACATGTAGGGGACTGCTGCAATGTGTTGCACTTTCAGCTTCACTGTGATCTACGATGTAACCAAAGACAGGTCTGTCAACAAGTCAGCTTCTTCTATTTAAAGAACATCTCCTCTGAAAATTCCGAAAGTGCTTTTTTTTTTTTCTGCTTTGAAGTCAATTATTTTCATAGCATAAGACTATCTTGCATGCTGAACAGTTGCTTGCTCAGAAAAACTGATGCTTCAGCTTCAGTCCTCCAGGGTCCATAAGTCTGAATCCTGCACATAAAACGGGTCGATTGTAATCTATAATATTTCTTAATCGGCAATTAGCTGTTACTTTGTGGATCACAGGTCCTGGCAGTGGAATTAGCCTCAGTCTTTAATAAGTGATTGACCAGCCAGTGGAGAGGTGTAATGGACAGTGCAGGGTGAGGCCAGGACGGTGATAGCTCCTCACTGTTTCCCCTTTTGACCTTGACTGGCAGTATGGTTCTTTGAAAATCTAAGTGCCCATCTTACAGTATGCCTGAAGCAATTTAGGAGTCCATATACATTCATATAAGTCTCACTTATTGATTCTTCTGCTGCTGTTCACACACAGTCTGGCAATGTCGAGTTTCAATTATCACTATGTGACCTGCCATTGTCTGGCAAAATGTGATGTATAGCCATGAATCTGAAAGTTTGCAGAAAAAAAAAACTCTACATAAAAGCAACACAAGGAAGCATCTGTATTCTATATATATATATATATATATGTATATATAACTGTAAAAGATTAAATATGTAACGGCCCCCACACAATGAAAACCAGATTTCTCCTGAAGCAAAATTAGATATTTTTGAATAAACCAAAAGGTGAATCGACAAAAACTTAATTATTTAGCTGCAGTATTTTCAGTTTCAGTTGCAGGCATACAGTATAGACAACAGCGTGAGGGGCCCTGATGGGTACAGGAAAGCTGGGGGGTTGCTTATTTAGTCTGGAATGATGTGCGCTGTCTCTGGCTCCAGAGGCTGCCCTCTTCCTGTTTACCTGGGAGTCCTTTGGGGTGAGGTTGAGCTGAAAAGCCCAGTCGGAGCCAGTCAAAGGGAGCGTGGCGCAGTCTTGACCCTGGCGCTCCACTCATTGTGTAGTGCAGCGGTGTAATGAGGCCCTGTGTGGATATTGATATGACAGAACAAAAGGCCAAGGTGCAGTAAGGACAGCAATCCACACGTTTCACACCATTTGTTTTTCACACCGTATCCATCACATTAATGGGTCACCTTTCTGTGACAGCTCATGATTACCTGCTTACCCATGGAGAGAAAAGGGGGTGAGAGAGGAAGAGGGAGAGAGGGAGAGAGAGAGCAAGAAAGCCAGGTGAGTGGAGAGAGAGAGAGAGAGAGAAAGAGAGAGAGAGATAGGCAGAAAGATAGGGAGCGGGATGGTTCTCTAGTACTGAGGGTAAAGGTTGACTTGGGGTTGCAAAGGGGGCCCAGGGAGTGGGGGATGGGAAGCTAGTGCCATTTTTTTTTTATTCTTTCATGAAGATTGGCTCCGGCCCTGTCATCATCCCCACAGAGTGAATTTATGACAGGTCAGCTCTCCATGTAGTCACCTGATGGATGGAGAACATCCAAGTTTATTTGGGGCATTGTGGAAATGGCCGAACAATTCCCTAAAGCACAGGTAGATTTTTTTTTTTTTTTTTTTTAAAGACTGGGGGACACTTGAATTCACCAACATAGAGCACACATGATTTGTTAGGGGTAAAAAACAACAACACTGATATAATCATATTGTTTTTATCTATTTTAGTTACCTACAGCAGCTGTTAAATGGCTTTGTTTATTAGCACTTCTACTTGTGTAATGCATCTATTATGCTTGGTAAGTGAATAATTATTGGGAATAGAATATTAGAGAGCAAAGGTTTTTCTCCCATTGATCACATTTCTTGATATGAAGTTGTATATTTGCTCAGTTTTTTTCTTAATCCTCTCTGCTGATTATTGCCCATGCATGGCTCATTTACTTTAACGTCCAGCAGTTTAAAATGCTGAAATTCTTGACTTGGATATATTTTATTGCTGCAACAATGAGTCTGCTGCTGATACTTTGAAGGGAAGATTTATACAGAGAATCTTTTTTTTTTCTAATGAATGCTATTCTAACACTCAGTCTGCCCTCACTAGGACATTTCAGACTGTTGCAGAAGTATACTTAGGTTTCCGTTGGAACCGGAAAAAAACCCCCAAAAAAAACACTGAATGCAAAAATTATGCTAATAAGATTTCTTCATATCAGTATCTCAAGTCATAGCACTACCTACAGGCAAAGAAAGTCAGACTTATCAGACAAATATCTGTTTTATATGAAATTTACACCGTGTGGTCTACATATCATATTTAATGGAACATATGCATGGATTCATTTTATATATTCAACATATGACAATTCTGTGTTCAAATCCAACAACTGCATGATAGTGAAAATTACTATAATGAAAGAGGCTGAGACGGAGGTGATTAGTGTCTGATGTGCAAGCGTGGATGTGAGGAAGGAGTACTTCAGGGACATCAGAACAGAGAAACACAAGACATGTTGCAGAACCATCTGAGACTCTGAAAAGATTAGTTCTTGTACTGATTTTGCCACCTAATAAAGGCCCACCTTGAAAGAAATATCTATTTATATGTACGCTATATTTAGTATATTTTTCCTGTTTCTTCTTGCCATCGTACAGTCTTTTCTCACACTGAAGTAAAGCCCTGAAGTGCTCTTAAACCTACTAAAAGTCCCCCATCAGGTACTGTAGTCTACTTCTGCAGCCTGTGTTGCTATATCACTGTGGAGTTTTAATATGTTATTTCAGATCCAAGTCAATAGACCAATTACCTAATCATAGCAGCAGTTATAGAAAGCAAAATGAGCGTGCTTTCGTGAATCCCCTGGTTCTGAATAGAGCGATAGAAAGAAAAGGCTTCAATTTAACCCATCATAAAATGAAAGATGTTGGCAGAATGTGACTGATGGACAGGTAAGATGAACACCTTTCATTTGACTTGGTAACATTATATTTTTCCTTTTCTTTTTTTTATGTAAATTTCACAATCTAGAGTTGTATGAAAAATATTAGGGTGCATAGAGTTTAACTTTATATCATAAAAATGAATGGGAAGGTTCAAAAATATTTTCATGCAGGAATTGATGAGTTAAGTTGTTTTCAGCTACAAAATACAGATTTGTACATGATTGTCTGTTTTTATGTGCATTACCATTTGCTTTAATACGTTTCGTTAAAGCATTTTTTGATATTTAGCATCACTCTTCTCTATCATGCGGCTGTAACGCAGCTTGTTCATCTCTCATAATAGTTAATACCGTTCACTTGTTTTGTGGATCTTGCAAATTTGTGATGTTCAAGTGTTTTGCTTAGCTCAACAGCTATTGATGTCTTCCATTCCCAAAGCACCACCACCAGTGTCACCTATGAAATCTTAAGTCACTTAAGACGTGCATTTCAACATTCAGTCATTCCAAGGAAATGGCAAGATCCCATTTTATGATAAAATAAGACTAGAGCTATGTATCTTTTGAAAGCCCTTAGCTCAGCATATCAGGTGTGAGGCAAGTGAGGATAAAAGAGGAGAGAGAGAGAGAGAGAGAGAGAGAGAGAGAGAAAGAGAGAGAGAGATCACTTTGCCCCAAATTAAAAGTCAGAGTGTCATCTTTCGGTCTAATTGCCTGGAACCATTATTGGACAGTGCAAAAAAAATTGTGTCTGCATATGCATTTATTTTGTAATCCGTTGATGTACTTCACTCTGTGTCTGCTCTAAGGGGACTAGATCCCGACCATGCAAACATGCACATTTTGTATGAATGAGGGAACGATTGCAGCCTGTACTGCAGAGAGACAGTTCACCATACGTCATACAGTAGGACCCAGCAGATATGAGGTGATGGTGTCAATACATCTTGGGTCTGCCCAGTGGAAGCTTATTCTGCATTACACTAAAACGTGAATTATAAGAGTGGAACAATGCTATGTTGGCCTGGGACGTAAATCAGAAGGGGGAGAAATTGCTGACAAGTTTTGCTATTAAAAGATAATTGTAATCAAGGTGCAAGACGAGCAATGAAGTGGTGATAGCAGATAGATAGACAGCTGCAAAAGATGGATTGTTTTAATTTGCACCAATTAAATTGAAGTTCACTGGATCATCTTCCTCAATCTTCATGAATACTTGATTTTCTGGCCGCTACAAAGCTATTAAAAAGAGTGATTGGACTCTAAGACTTGGTATACCATATTTTATGCTATACTTTCATTAACCCTTTGAAATAATACTTTTTTCAACAAGAAGAACTAAAAGACATATAATGGGTACCAGATAGAATGGATTGTGTGTTTTATAGTTTGTCATTTATTTTCAAGGTTGGTACTTTTCTTTCTATACAATTTAATTTTTTTTTTTAATTTTTTAGCAGAACCATCCCAAATGTTACCAGTAACATATCATTGCTGGTATAATTTATACTCTTTTTCCTACATTTTTTCATACCAAACAACAACTTCCACAAAGTCTCGGTTTCGTTACTTTGCGATGACCCCATGGTATCTCAGCCTCATACATACGTACTGTTTCATTCTGAATAGCTGTTTTAAAATGTGTCAAATAGAGTAGACGTCACACAAACAGCCTGATAGTGCATTTGTTGGGGAATATTTTCAGCTTCAGATTAATCCCCCCCCCCTTGGTGCTTCAGTGAGCTTTAGGGCAGTTTACTGTATATGGGATTAATTTAAGATGACTACAGTGCCTGTGTTTATGGTAATACAGAAACACGTCACTCACAAATATTTGAATAATTTTCAGCTGAAGTTTACTGGCACAGAACACTCTGACGTTAGCCTCATTGTACATGCTGCACTTGGGGAAATTATCATTAAATGAATGTTTTTTGGGAGCTATGAAAATGATGCATGATACATGGACGGCATTATTTTTTGTGACTTCTCAGAATAATATTTTTTGGGTCCTTTTTTTTCCAAATGTCAATGTTTTTTTGTCTGGTTGAACACACTTTCATGCTCGATTTGAAAACAATCCAAATAAAGATAAGTTCATGTTTACCAGTCTGAAATGCCTCAATGTTAATTGATGCTAATTCTTTGTTGATGCTAATTTCTAAAGGTCAGTTTTCTTGGTGTTGTTTTACGCTCAGAACATACCATAAGCTCATTTTACTTGTCTGTAATATCCTCAGAGGGCAAATATCGCCCTTTGGAGCAGAAATTTCATGTATTTAAGGAAAAGTTATTTGGTATTGACAGATGTAAATTGATGTTGTAAATCACTGTTTCATACACAGGAAAAGCACTTAGAGTGGTTGTGTGAGTGGCGAGGCATTACAGCGGGGGCTGGGAGCAATGTTCCACAGTGTTTGCTTCTGAGCCAGACTACCTCCAAGGCAGGGGTGATTAGTGCTTGTCGGTAATTTGGCAACCTTGACCATGTAACCTTGCTAAAGCTGGATTAACATTTTACCCTGGAAAAGCCAGAGATGCCTTAAAACATGTTCCATTTTCTGCTGCTTATTATGAGACAACAGCCTACAGAGGCTATTCAAATAAGTGCCCATAGTATGCTGCATGGGCACTCAAGGAGAAACTCTTATTAGACTTAAGCATGCTAAGTGTCAAAAAAATCTTGACATATCCATCTGATTGGTGGAAACATCACATGCATATCATTTTACATGGTGTTAGTGCAGAATTCTGAGGGGTTAACATCCAGGGTTAACGCATAACTTATCCAGAAACATTACATTTTCTGCAATGAACCCGATTATTTTTTTTCTTTTTCTTTTAAACTCATTTGTTTTGTGTCTCTCGTAGGGAAATGCTGCTTTTCCTGTTATGGCTATTCATCCTTTATGGTTTGCTAAATACTTCCACATAACCATTCCCATTCATTTTGCCACATTTTGCTTAAAGCCCTCTTTTTCATTCCACTACAAGGTTGTTTGCTAATTTCTAAGCGCAGCTCCTGTGTTTTTGTGACATTGGTGTATCTGAGGTAGGTGGTACATTACCCTCCTACAAAAAGCACAGGCTTATTATTGAGCCTCTTTATCTTTACTGTAGCTAAGTTGTTAATTAGCTAGACCTTGAATTAGATTATTTGCATGTCTGAACAAGGGCTAAGGTATTAATGCTCCCTTAGGACAAACTGTAATAACCTCTTCGGTGGTTCCAAGATCCCTGTGGAGGGGGCTGCATGGACGCTAGCCCCTGGAAGGAGGGAGAGAGCACAGCCATTTCATCCAATTAGCTGTGGATTATACTGCTCCTCTCCCTTTGAATCCTATTTGCTGTGATAAGGTGTTCTCCTACAGGGACAGAGCTGAGCTTTGCTATCAGGAAAAATGATTAATTCACAACCCAATATTAAAATGCAGTGCCTTCCATTTCACACTGTCTGACATAGGAGGAAGAAACAGCTCAGAAATCAATACAAGCACTAAACAACCGCACAGGAGAAGGAGAGGTTGGCCAAGTAAGAAAATACCCCTAAGAATCTCAGAATCCAGCTGCATTTCATTCTACACATCACACTAATATTGCTCTCTATGGTATGGTATGTCCTTGAATTATTCAGAACCTGCTAAACCGTGGGAATGGTTCTAAGACTAATGTGGTACAATATCATGGTCGCTATTGTTATTACATTGTACTGTGCAATTTCCACAAATATTTATCTCTCTCTTCTGATCTTCCCAAGGGCATGTATTTTAATTTTATAATTCCATGCTCCTTGCACCTTTTGAGTTACCAATATGATCAAGTAAAAGATGGAGTAAAAGGGACATTTTTACATGATTTTATGTCTTTACTGGACAGGACTGGAATAGGTGTGGAGGATGTAGAGTCCAGATTTATATTTTCCAAGCCCTCTGATGCCGCACAAATGATGTTTAAACACCCAGCACCTAGGGTTTAATTAAGTCCCTCTAATCGTGTTCCAATCAGAAGCTTGGACTGATGGGCTGGAATTCCTGATGTGCATTTCTGTCAGTCTTAATTGGATAATTGATTGCCAATTTGAACCTGGCCACACACTGCATACACAATAAAGCGCCTGGCCATGTTCCTTGAGGATTCATTTTCCATTCGAATAAAGATGCTGCTTCGATAGGCAGAACTCCAACTATTGGTCTTGCTGAGAAATAAGCCCGGGCTGTTGATGTAGATTCAGAGTGCACTTATGAATGCCTTTTGAATTTTTAGTGCACAAACACTGTTTTTGTCTGTGAAACAGCAATTCCTTTGAGTTAAAGCTTTTGGTTTTTTTTGTTTTTGTTTTTTACATATCTGTGCTGCATAATGCACTGTGGGGTTAGTAAAAATGACCATCTAAAATAGTTTACCCAACAATGCATAGCAATGCTAATTTATACAAATTGATTTCTGGACAGTATAGAAATCTAACTACAAATTAAGCAAATTATTTGCATGCAGAATGACTTTTAATTTTAATTGGATTCAGTACACCTAGTATCCATTGCTATGTATGTTTAGTACTGCCCCATTTAAAAATGACTATATGTCAGTCAAAAACAACACTGTCACTTTTTTTTTTTTTTTACTTATATTGACATCAAATCCTTTATTTGCCTTGATGATTTAACAGCCAGAGCAGCTAATAGGACTACTACTGTTTTACATATGCAAGATATTTTACAGAAATAAAAAGCATTTTAGTGTGATATTGCAAAAAGGACCAGCAATAGAAGATCCAAGGAATAGGTTCATGACTGTAGTTGCACTTAGATTGTATCAGTCCTCTTTCACTCAGAAACCCAATTGATTTCAGTTGAATAATCTCAGTCTGCAACTGACCTTTCTCAGCATACCGTCTCTGAGATCATCTTTTTAGTTTGATATGAAAATTTGCAATGATGACCCTGATTGACCTCTAACAGGCCGCTTTTTACATCTGCTGCTCCTTCATTCTCTAAGTAATGAAGCAGAAAGAAATATTATACACACCTTTCAGTAAGAATTGAATGAATCACCAGCACAGAATACAGACGCAGATGGTACTGGAGAGTCAAGTCATTGCCCAAACAATTAAGATACAGTTGTAGTGTGAGTTCACTTTATGAAAACAAGTATTCATTGCAGGGCAACTGGATTGCACTGCATTGCATCATACAGGTGTTTCTTTTTTTTCTAGTTGCACAGATTTGTTTTTGTGTTTTGTTAACGCAGCAGTAACTTGGAAACCATCAGAAGGTGATGCTGAAGAGGGGAGAAGGTGATAAAGAAAGACAATGAGGATATTAATATTTATCAGGAATCTGAAAATATATGAGATGACGATGAAGGGCTTTGTGGTTGCAGACATCTCTCCAAATAGGTTGTCCATATCCAAGACAAAATAATCGTTTGCCAAGTGGTGTTGCAATGTTAATGCTGCAAAATTACAACCTGATGAAATGATCTTAGCAGATAATATATTTATGAGTCATGCTTCACAGTAATAAGCAATAATAAGGCTTTGATAATGGTGAGCAGATTTCTAAATATCTTTATGCATTTATCCTCATTTTCCCTGTCAGAGAAAATTTCTCTAGAGAATCTGACCCACAGTGGTTTGATGGGAAACAGATTTGAGGAGTCACCACAGCGTCAAGCTGATTTCCTCTGATCTTCCTCATCAGTGACCACGCTGCTCTCTTTTGGGACCATTGTGCATTTGGTTCCATTTAGCTTTCGCTGCTGAAATCCATGTTTGCTGGTGTCCTTCACAATCAAAATGTCACCAAGCACAACACAATTTGATCATTTGTAAAAATAACATTTTCTCAGCTCTTTACTGCAGGGTGAAATTCTTCGAAGTCGAAGGTGCCAAAATGTTTTGACGTGCTAGGCCGGAATCCTCTGGAGGCCTAATTTTGTGTGGACAGGCACAACTCCCACTTTGGGTGGGCTTACACTGAGTTATTCTAGTCTCTCTCATCTACTCTACATTTCCTACACTGTTTGCTCACAAGAAACCGCTTTTTCCTTCTAAATAAGAATCCTTCCAAGGAGCCAAATGTTAAAGAGAGAATTCTCCTATTATAAATGGCCTTTCTCAGCCATGTAACCTCGCTACAAGTTTTAGCACTAAAGTGCAACCCTTGGTGGGATTAGATATTTTGGCCGCCATTTGTACAGAGTGAAGTTTCTTTGGAGTCTCCTTGAGACAAGTGACCAGTGCAGGGCAAAGTGAAGGCCTTATCAGTCACCCCACAATGGTGCCACCCCATGAATTATATTAGGGACGGATGTGGCTCGCCAAGCCACTGCATTGTGGACCATCTGGGTGACAATAAACATGTCGCCACATGGTTTCCTCCATCATTCAAGTCTAGATAGCAGATCTGGACCTTAACTATAGCTCACTATCTCCTGGATCTCGGCGTGACCTGTTAGAGAGATGGAGGTGAGGCTCAAGGATATCTCTCAGAGAGTCTGCTCCAACACCAGGAGGTTATTATAGCCATGCTGGGGGGAGGCAGTCCGTCTGTCTAGTGGACTGCTCTGCTCCCTCCCTCCCTCTCTCTCTCTCTCTCTCTCTCTCTCTGTCTGTGCATGACTGAAACAGAAAAAGAAAGAAAAATGTTAAAGACACGTGCAAAGGTGTATAGAAATTAAGCTAAACATAAAACTGTCTGCTGAATGAAGACTCCTTATGTACTGTTGCACCTAAACACATACACAGACTGATGCCTCCCCTCCCCACATTAATAGCCATTTTCATTTTATCTTTGTGCTGTATGTGCATACAGTTTGGGGGCAAAACTAAACACGTTCAACATACATACATATTTAGAATAGAAAATATGAGTATGAGCACTAAACAGAACACAGTTAGATCCTTAAAATCAATAGATTATGTGAATGGATTACTGCATTATTTGCTTTTTAATTTAAAATGCATCACTAATTTCCCATAAGCCCTTGACTTAATTTAAACAAAGCAAAAAAGCAAAAGCATATTTGCACCACAGTAGGGTATGCAAGCAGTGCATCAGTATACTTATGATATTGCTGTTTTAGTTATATCTTTTTAACACATTTCATGCTGTGGAAAAACAGATAAGGTAGAAATTGCATTATGTGGTGATATTTTTATTCCAAAATGATATCTCTTTATCGCAGGAACATAATCATGGTATGTTAACTGCAAATTCACATGGATTCTTGACTGGTTTTCAGCCCAATTTGATGCTAATGACAAGACACCACTTTGCTTTGTGTTTAAACATCATTATACATGTAGCATATATTTCTATACCATTAATATAATGTACATTCATTAGAGAGACTCCTGGGTCTGTCTTAGGTGGCGGTATTATGTGAATACCATATTCTTTTACAATTTTACATGTAATAATACGGACATTTATCTTGTAATCTGGGATAAAATACATTTTGTCCAACAATGAATATTAAAATATACACTGGTTGTATTCAATCAGTGTCACTTGAAGAAGATTTTTTTGCTAATGGAAAACATAATCAGTCAAATAATGCTAAATATAATAGTGCAGGTCAGATTAAATAGTTTCTCAACTTGACAAACAACTGATCATTTTGAAAAACTGTTCATGTTATCATCATTCTTTTCCCCTACTTTCCCAGTATTTCCACTGTACTGTAAATGAATATATTAGTTGAATCTATTAGCCTATAAGGATCTATTAGTCTGAGTCTTCCATCAGAAAGTACTTACTTGGGGAGATAAACCATTTATTTAGCATAGTTCATTTTTTCTGAGCTTTTTACAAGTGCATTAGTTTTCTCACACATTGATTACACTGTGTAGAGATTTAACATAAAAAGTGCATTTTGATCTAACATCAAATTGCCTCCTGTAAGATTAGAAAACGGTAATTGGTCGAGACTGTGATGGAGTGTAGCTATAAATGTTTGTTTGATTTGGGTCCGAGGTGAATTTGACTTAACTTCATCAGCCAACTTCTACAGCTGTCCTGAGCCACACATTAAAAAATATTGGTGTGGGTCCTCATTTTCCTTCCACTCTAATGCTTGTCACCATGGAGCCAACAATTGGATTGTTCTGCAGGCTTAAATGAACAGAAACTTTATTAGGCCAAGTTTTCATGGGGGTAAACTCAGCAAAAGCTGGTTACTCTCTGCTGTTGTTACTGATAGAGGCTCCATGAGAACCATACAAATTAATCATTCACAAGCAAAGGGATTCACTGGACTAAAAAATGCAAGGTTCCACAAATCTGGCACGAGGAAAAATTGGTTAATTTGACTTAACATGCTAACGCCTTGATGATGAAACCTGAAGTGAGACTTAAACGAAGCGTGCTAAGGGCAGTCAACATTAAAAGAAAAAAAAAAAAAAAAAAGCACAGCAAACCACAGTGGAAGACCAATGAGGAAGTGAAAAGTGAGGCATAAACAATAGCATTTAATACAATTTCATAAAACCACTTACAGCACATGACAGGGGTTCACATGTAATCACTGTAAGTGGAGACGAGGATGGGGGCTGCGGTGTCGTCGTCATGATGCCACAACACTTCTCCATGACACGTCCTCTGCTTCTTCTCATTAATCCCCTAAGCTACATTCATTAACGGTCACTCCCTCTGTTCAGCAAGCCTGCACACATGAGTTCAGTCACACAAGCCATCACAAAAATGACCTGCTGCTGCTGAAATGCAAAAGGATCATTTACTATAGCTCCCAATCCTAATGCCTTCATTTGAATTAATTAGTAAACACAGTCATTTTAGCCATTATTTCATATGGAAAAGTGGTTGTTAAGCGTGGCTTGCTCCCAAAGATGTCCCAGTATGCACATTTCTGACAGGATAGAAAAGTACATTACAGTCGCTGTATTTTACCAGACAAATAGTGAAATCCAGCTCACAGCTGACACTGAAGGACAGTTGTGTAAGGATGGCAGTCAGGGGGGAGAGATACAAGAGGAGATGATAAATACAAGAGATTTACAGGTCCTGGGAGTGTCAGATGCACTGTGGAAATAGTGCTGGGTGTGCTGTTATCTAGATGGGCCAGTTAGTGGCTTTTGGAGGATCCCCTGTTCTGAATAGGGCTGTAGTTTCGGAGGGCAGCCTTTATGGCTCACCAGTGCACTGACCACAGCCCATTAACTCAAAGAGCCTCCACAGGAGCACTGGAGCAAGGAAAGGGGCCGTGACCTGCCCGAGACCATCTTATTACTTTAACACATTATGTCTCCCACTGCGATCTTTTTATTTAAGTGACTTCAGCAGAACGCATCATCTCAGGCCAAGTCGGGGACAGACAGGGGCTTCTAGGCAAGAAGCAAGAGGAGGGGTCAAATGATTTATTGGAAACGTCTGCTATTGGGTGTTATGGAAAGGGAGTGCAAGGATGGACAGTGAGCAGAAGTGTGGGGGGAAACAGTTAGTGATGAACCTGACTGCAATGGGAACTGTTTATGGCGTGGAGAGGCCGCGCTGACCCCAGAACAGCTCCTGAGAGGATTCTCAAGTTCTTACTGATGAGCTTTTGCGGCTCTCTGATGACCACATGTCCCAGACAGTGAGGAGTAAGGAGAAGGTGTTGGGGGGTCCGGGGGATGGAGGAGTGATTTATTTTAGCACCATGTCAGTGTTTATGGGCCACACCACTAGAAATGGCCTCAAATGTTAGTGGCCTCAGGAGAAAGATCAGCATGCTTTGCCTAAGTGTTACAACTGCTCACACTGACTTGGGGAACGTTGGGTTGTTTGACTTCTCCACAGATCACCATTTAGGGGTTGTTGACATGAAGACAGCGGAAGGACGTTTGGAATTAAATTATTGCATTGGCTCGACATCATGTGAACACTGATATTAACCGTAAAATCTGGCCATTTGAGATGTTAAGATAACATCTATAACCACAGCATATGTTGAAAAACCTGAGCCCTCTAGTGGCTGCAGGTATTATGACTCATGTCATTTAGAGCTGAGGTCTTCAGTGTTTGCTGATATTGACAGGCAGCAGTGACTCCCTACTTATATTATAAAGGCTCGTGCATCAGACTGTAAGATAAAATATGGATGCAGGTGAACTTGAAGTTGTTTCATGTCATTATAGAAGAGCAAAGGCCTTTTCCCAAGCCTCCATATAAGTCATGTCTGATGGAATCTGGCCAGTGATCAATAATCATAGTTGTCAATCATTTATTATTTATTTTTTTATTTTATTTTTCTTTATTATCATGTCATATCCAGTATCATAACAGCAGAATGGTAGTCTGGCTGCGTTTTGATGCTGAGCGAATTTATTTCATTTATTAAATTATTTGTCAGAAAATATCAGGTTAGCTAAAATCAGGGCATCACAAGGGTAGATTCGAAGTCATCTGAAAACACAGGCAAAGAATCGAACAAAAAGTTTCACATCCTCTCAGATCACATGAATTACAAACATATCTCATCACGCATTCAATCAAATGGTTAAAATATTTCACAGATTTAATATTCATATTCATCTTATTCATATTCTAATTCTAAATATATATATATGGAAAGGCCAGTAAATGCATAAGCATCTGCACAGACCACATACTACATTAAAGAATAATCAATATGGGGAGCAATGACAGTGTTGGACCATGGCACGTTCTTTTATTTATTAACATGCTCATCATTCCAACATGTTTTTACACATATTATTCATTTTTAATGTATATGGCCTTGTCTGTCTCTAATAATAAAAGGTAATGGGTCAATATGTTTCAATGACATGTAAGTAAGTAAATGTATGTCATGGATAAGTGCTATAGAGTGATTCAGTATTGTGTAGATCATTAAAAAAAAAAGAAATATAGCTTTGCTAATAATGTGTCAGGTTGAGCCTGATGTATATTTTTAGACACATTAACATTTTTGGTGCCGACACATCTGTTCTGGAAACATATTGGCGATGTCTGTCCTTTGGGCTCAGACTGCGTGTTGTATTTATACCGTTTATTTACAATACATTGATGACTGATTTCTTTGCAATAGTCTTTTTATCCCATTCATGCATTCTATCCTGCACTTGATGAGCACCTGAAACCTTTATGCACATTTAGATTTTATATGTTTTGACCTATTAACAACATTTTTCTTGTTCAATATTTGCATTCATTTTGACAACTCTGCTGAAGACCAGGGGTTTAGCACCACAAACCCTGGATCAGGTCTACAGAGTACAAGTGCTTGACATGGAAGACATCAAGCGATTGGAAGTATAATATACACATTTGAAAATCCAAAAATATGAGAAAACATTGGATGCTTTCTGAGCTGAGCTGCTAAAAATACTAAAAAGAATGTTTGCGCTATTTGCATCCTTGTATAATTTCAGCCCACGGTGTTCGAGTGCATACTTGCCCCTAGAAGTGCAGGAAATATTTGATTTTTTTCTTAGATCTTACCAGGCCCCTTAGGTTCACAACATGGGTCACGGACATTCCACTATGGCTGATTTATTTCAACCCATTAGGATTACAGAGACAAATCTGCAATCCTCCTATTTTCTGTCACCTCTTTTTCACCCAGCCTCCCCGACAACTCACACATCAAAACTACCATTACGTTCTTGTTAGTTCACACTGTCGATTAGAGAAGGGCAACATAGATTCATGCCAAGGGCTAAATGTGTTTATTCTAATTCCTCCCCCGTCTCTGCTTTGTCAGAGACAGACACCAACAAACACAGAACATCTGAATGGCTCCAACAGCTCACATCAGAAGGACTCAATCCTTCAGGAAGTGGAAGTAACGGATTAGATTATGTCATTGCCACAATCTGTTACGAAAAATAAACACTGGGCCTTTTCATTAACCTAATGAAGACGAAGCACGTTGATGAGCTCTTAAGTCAATTAACGATATTTAAAAACAGGCGGTGCAGCCCCAAGGTAAATTAGCATGCAGAGAGTGAGGAGGACCCAGGTTCAAACAAATTGTGCGTGGAACCCTCGGGTTCAAGCCGCTTGACTCTCTCTCCTCTAATGTACACCCCTCCTCTTCTGCTCAAACAAGCTTTCATTAGCCATAATTAACTGCATGCTTTCTGTCTTTGCAATACCAAGAGAGTTCCGAGTTGAGATTGAGGGTAAGGATGCTGAGGAGAAAACGCAAAAGTGCTCCGGTTCACCCAAACAGAAAAATATGGTTGGAATAATATGCACAGAGCATGTTGACTGAAGTCCAGTTGTATTGTTTTCATGGCTTTCTTCTCTCCAGCTCCCCTCTTTTTTTCAATAAACTTATTTGAAATCCTCCTGGGTTTTACAAGCGCCCCCCCTATACTCTCTCTCTCTCTCTCTCTCTCTCTCTCTCTCTCTCTCTCTCTCTTTCTCTTGCACACACTCACTTGGTCTCTTGGCTGCAACAAGGTCTGAAAAGATTGCAGTTCATTTCGACCCACAGTGGATGGAGGCCTCATTTAGTGGCTGCTGGCAACTCAATCAGCCTGCCTCACACTGATGAGTGAGTGACTACTTTCAGAGCACCAGTCAATATGTGTCTGCTGTGATAGAATGTCAGCACCCATGCCCTGTGTTCTCCTGACCCAATGTTATGGCTTTTTTATTTTGTCTAATCAATGATATATGAAACAGCGCAGACACATTTGAACAATAGTCCTTTTTTTTCCCCACACATATACCCATACCCATGCAACTGCTGTGATGAAAACAAAACACACACACACACACACACACACACACACACACACACACAAAAGGTTTAAATTTTTTTGTAGCTTTTCTCCCGTCTGTCTGGATTGAGGCAGAATTCAATATAGATAGAAAACAAGCACTAAACAATGTAGCCAGAGTGATTCGAATAAATAAAACAGCTGCTTTCTTTCACTAGACTTCCTTCAATTGTGATGGCTCTCAAACAATGGAGCACACAACTCATCCTGAAGAAGACAAACTACTAACATAATATTTCTGAATGATAATCCTGTATATTCTGCACTAAAGCCACTCTTTTCCAATACCCAAAGGACGCACAATACAATAAACAAAGCAAAACAACACAAGATGAAAACTAATAACTCACTTCCTACATGCTCTTCAGCGTTCTAGTATTAGTATCCTGTTGTATCCAGTGAAATACACTGTGTAGCCGCTGTATTTTCCTCTCAGGTTTGTTTATTCTGCTTCCTGTGCTGTGAGTAAAGAACAGCCTGTATTTTGAGGCTGGTCAGATGAGCTGAGCTCTGTCCCCAGTGTCCTTTATTTCACACAGCCCACTGCACATGCTCTGCAGTCTGCTGACCTCTTGACCCGCCTGTCACTGTGATGGCCTCTGTTATCTGCAAGTAGTTATTTCATATAGATGGTCTCCTTCACTGCCGGCCTTTTTCTGAAAATAATCATTAAAAACATTACTTCAGGAGGAGCTTGAGTAGATGTCTTTAAAACAACATTTTACTTCAGGTGTAGGTTTTCAGTGTTTATAACCCCTGCGATATCAGTCCATTCAGAAACATCAGGCTGTTTACTGTGAGCTGTGACAAGATATTTACAATAATTAACACAGTGGATTTTAACACATAATAAATTAAAGATAGAAATTGCTGTATACCTACAACAAAAAAGCCAAATGGGTCCAATTTACCCATACAACATTTCTTCAATATGTCTTCTTTCATTGTATTAAGTCTTTGTCTGTATTTTGGTCGTTTGGTTGTATAATGAAATGCCTTTTAGAACACTAATCCTTTTGCATAGTAGGGGTGTAAGAAAATATTGGTTCTGCAATATATCACGATATTTCATTTAGCGATACTGTGTCCATAATAAAAAAATATTGTATCGATATTTTTAGGTATTTATTCAAATGCAGATATGGCAGAGGTTCTTTTTTTGTTTTTTTGATTTAGTTTATATTTTATTCATTATTATTTAATGCTGTTTTATTAAGCCTCCTAAAAGCTTTTTTTTACTCTCTGAGAGAGGCAGAGGTTAGTATCCAAAAACAATGTTATGATTTTAGTTAAACTAATAGAATATGAAAATTCCTTAACACAATGAACTTTTGAGCAGGATCTTAAAGTGCAGTGTCAGTAAAACATAATTTAAAATTTTGTGATAAAGCATTACATCCTGTTCTGATCAAATTAAAAATGGGTTCAGTACGTGTGCATATTTCTGGTGTAAATCTATTATTACAGGGATTTTTTTTTTTTAAAGAAGCAAGACAAACAAAAAATTTGCGTTGTTAGCAGTATCGTGATGTATCATGATATATTGTGTTGTTATCTTGGTATTATGATTTATATTGTATTGCCAGATTTTTGCCAATACACACTCCTATTCCATAGTCAGTACAAATTAGTGTAAAATGACAGTGAAAATGGGTATTTGAAGAAAATATCTGCATGTTTGCTAATGGTCGGTTCTCTTTTCCATTGTAAACTTATAAATGAATCTTTCAACTCACACACAAACAAATGTTGCAGCTTAAAAACTTATATTTAAACATATAAAGGTGCCAAAATCAATGTATCCAGGGATAAATATGACCCAGTGGCTGTTAAAGGTATAACTATATAACTATAGTTTTAATCTTTTTACCTTGACTATTTAAGGAAAGTCAAAATAACGGGAGCTTCAATATTTTATTAAAGCAAATTGATGCACAGCTGAAAAACAGACACAGGTAAATTTGATGTGTTAGAAACTATTAAATACATCATAAATCTTATAACAATAAATGTGCAAAGACATGTCAAGATTATGCAGAACATAAAAGCCATTTTATGCACGTACTGACTTCATTGTAATCCGTGGACAATGGAAAATAAATATTTGACTTTTTTTTTTCCAATTTAAATTCCTGGCTGCCACATAAGAAGTATAAATATTTGCTGTAAATAAGATATCTAATGTATTGCTCTTAAGCGTGTTTTAGTACCTTTATTGAAAAACAGATGTAATGTTTTTTCTTATTCGTGATTAAATACATAACACCTAATAAATGTTTATTTGATGTATAATGTGATGAAATTAAAACAATCCAACTGAGGGGCAAAATCAACAACGACTACATAATGTTTTACTATTAACTGAATATTTTCCATGACTGTTACACTGCGGTTCAGTTTCTTTCTCTGCTTCTGATAAACCTTCAGGTCAAACGCAGTGTTAACCTTGCCCACAGATATTCATAATCAGCACGAAAAGTCAAAGGTCACAAATGGAAGATATATGTACAGTATAGGAAGAGAACACCCGACCAAGTAAACATCAATGTATAGAAAATGATCTAATTCCAGGATTTAGACGTTGTTATTTCAACCATACAGTCTATGGTTTTGACTGAAAGGCTTTACTGAAGGCACATTAATTGGTTTCAGACATTAATAGATAGTAAATCAGTCAGCTTTCAGTGTCTTCAAAGGCTTTTTTATGGATGCCCTGCCTATCTTGCCTGTCTCCTTTAGTGCCTCTATCAGATGCATTCAGCAGAGATTTTCAATTTATTTCTAATCAAGCTTTATCTAATATTCTCCCGACAGGCAATTAAAAATTCAAACTACCCTGAAAAGCCATTGCTCACTTTTCACTGTCTCCCAGTGTTCATTTAAGGATGTTATTTCATTAAAAGCTCTTGTTGATGAGTTTTAGGGAATTTGCAAGCACATTTGATTATCATATTCTTTATCTGCTATTTGCCAACAGCCTAAAAGATTTTTGTTTCATAAGAATTTTTTTTTTTTATTATATGCCGTATATTTGCAGTTAGTGTGAACAATTTCTGAGAATGTCCTATTAAAACAACAATTACAATATGATTTAAAAACTGTAATTTAGAAACTGCTTGAACATCCAAGACAAGGTCAACACTAATTCTCTACGTGTCCAGTTTTATTTGTCAGCAGCGTTGCAGTTTGTGAGTATATCACTGTCCATTCCTCTGTACTACCTTGCCAGGTTTATGGCCAACCAAGCACAAAACGGAATCCTCACCCCACTAGATAGCTTTGAAATGGCAGCGAATAATTGCAAAGGGTGAACTTGTCATTACGAGTCATAATGAGATTCTCCTGGTGAAAGGCTTTGTTTGGTGGTGTGAGAAGCTGCTCGGGTTTAAAGCCTCATAAACAAATGCCACAATGTGCTTTTCTCTTCCTAAAGGATCAGCCGCGCACTTGTTCATTCTATTCATCATTTCAACTTGTTTATTTAGAGAATAATTGTGTCCTTGTTTATCCCTTCAGGAGTAAAATAATGTGGCTGCAATTAAATGAAGAATAAGTTGAGAGTGAGTTTGGATTCAAACGGAGTTATCACAGGATGTAAACCCTTGTAAAACTCCTGGTTTATTCAAGATGACAAACCTAATGTGTGTTTAGTTTCTTTTTCAAAATTTTATTGGAAATCACAGTATATATGTATGTTTATAGATAGATAGATAGATAGATAGATAGATAGATAGATAGATAGATAGATAGATAGATAGATAGATAGATAGA
>JAPTYQ010000030.1:20462320-20472498 GCA_029814465.1 Ostorhinchus cyanosoma | reverse complement strand
TTATTTTATTTATTTATTTTTTATTTATTTATTTTTTTTCCCTTGGGTGAAGATTATGAACTTATAAAATCAATATTAGTGGCAATAAAGTGTTAACTTGGATTCTTAGGTAGTTATATTTAAGATTAGTTTGATACATGTATGTATATGGAGTATATGTGTGTTTACTTTCCCTTTGAAAATATAAGTGATATAAAGATAATTAACTGTCACTTTGCCACTAAACATACCAAACTGACATTACATTAATGTAGTAAATGTAAAGGCAGTTAAAATACACAAAAATGACATCGGCTAATATTTGCTAAGTAATACTGCATAGTGGACAACACAGCGGAGTTTGGAAGTCTAGGGTGTACATGAACGGTGACTGCATGGCAGGCAGATCAGTCAGTGTTGTAACTCTATCTGTTTTCAGGAAACCCATTTCGTAGTAAACTGTATCAGATTTACAGATGTTCCTAGAGTTCAGATTATACTTAACTCTTCACCGTTGTCTTGGGAGCACTTCAATGTTCCACAGAGTGTAAAAATTAAAAAACAAAGAACTTTTTTGTTCACAGTGACTTTACTGAGGTAAGTGAATGATTAAATATTTCATCAAACTACATATATACTGTACTTAGTTTGGGTTACATATGTAACCACAGTATTGTGAACTGTTTATCTTAGTTTCATATTACATATAATATAATGATATACATTTTAAATGAAAAAAAAGTTATCACATTACAGAGAACAGGTTAAAAAAATGGCAGCTGTAAATATCTTGCCTTAAAAACAATTAGATAATCATACACAAATCACAAATAGAGACTAATCCAAATACAGGCAGCAATATGACACAAAGAAAAAGGCAAGGAGAGGATCTTATACTTAAAAGTGGAGATAAATACATGAAAATATATGAAATGCTAGACATTTTCTCTAAATTAAGAGTCTGTTTTGGATATAATGTAGATGTTGAAATCCAACTGTAAATTCTGCAACACATTTCCACAATATTCATTTAATGTAATTGTACACCGTCTTAAACACTCTTTGGCAAATTTCAGATCACTTAACAGTGCAGTATGCAATTCCAGAAACACTGGTGGCAACAGCCGAACAAACCCTGTCCTTCAATGCTCTTTCAGAAGCTTCACCCAACAAATCAAACTCATGCACATGTATTGCAGTTGCACCTCATTGCAGATGTCATTGTATGAGCATGAATGCCCTAGTTAAACGCTCCCTGTGGATCAGTTTGAGCCATTTTTTCCCCCTCATTTTCAGAGCAAGGACTCTCTACAAACACCAAATTTTACTTCAATGACCACACAGAACAGACAGCAACAATTTAATTTGACAAAAAAGACTCACTTTCTGTATCTTTAATCCACATGCAAAACATAGTAGAAGTGTTTAAAAGTGAATTTAGAATATGGAGGTGGAACATAAATAATTACTATGAATTCCAGATTGATTTTAGAAATTGTTATAATATTCTAAAGTAGGGCAGTAGAGTGGGAATGAAAAACATATAATTTATATTGTTTATTTAAGTCACAGTGCATCTTTAGACACAAACATTATGTTACAAAACTAATGAGATGCCCACATTTCATTATTAAGATCCCCTGTGTATGTGTGTCACATGCTCCTTGAATTTATTGAGAAGAAAGGGGCAAAGGCTATGTGGCCTCACTCCAGAGAGTCAAACCAATTTACACTTCCATAATTACATTTGTATTTACATTAGGACACTGAAAGTTTGATTTGTCATTTCTGATCTATTTTTTTCACTTCCATTCTCTTCATCGCTGGCTGGAAAATCATTATCCCCCTTTGTCATAGCATGTACTAGCAAGCCACAATAAAGCAGGAGTCTTGTAATGAATGTCAAAACTATTTCCATCAGATATTGTGAAATATGGCTTCAGAAGACCCATTCAAAGAGATAATATGATAATTTGATTTCTCAGATAGGCTGAACGGAAATGCCTTGTCTGGACATTTTGAAAAGCAGAATCCATTACTTATTCTTAATTCACCCTGGCATAAATTAAAGGATTTCTGCAGGCCATTAACTCATCCATTAATACCCAGGGTCAAGATTATTGAAGCTCAGGGTAAGGCAATATGAAGGGCTATTTCTTCAAGATGTGTCATCTAATGATTACAGTAGGGTTCTGAATTTGCTGCCATTAATTGTAAAATTATCTTCTCCTTTTGCTTCAGATAAACAGCAGGGAAAGATAATAGTCACACGGGTAGGTAATCCTGTTGCAAAAAATTAATTTCCATTTCATTTGTTTTGTTATGTTTCAGGCAATTTCAGGGCCGCGGTTGATTGTTTCAGAGGATATGAAGTGTAAGAGCAGGGGAAACTACTGAAAGGAGGTGTAAAATTAGGTTTGTGTCAGCACAAAATTGAAACCCGCTGAGCTATTTTTAATTTAGAGTGTTGGAGTGTATGATGAAGGTGGCTCCAAATGCAGAGGAGTATGAAGAGATAAAAACAGGGTGCAGACGCTCCGCATGTGCACAAATTGCTGTCCTGCTTGCCACAATAGACATAATATATACTTGTCCTAATTTGTTTCATGTGTCCCCGCAGTGAAACACAATTGTCACACAATGTGCTTTTCTCTTCTGTTTACTGAAAGCTGTATTTTTTGCTCGGAATAAATCATCATGGAGACTTAACCTCCTATAAAAGCCATTTGTGTACGTTTGTGCGTTCAACAGCTCTCTACCGATTTGGGACCTGTGTAAAAGAAGATGAAATTAAGGCAAATAAAAATCATATTAAAGAATATTACAGCCTAACAGCCATTAGTCTACACCTTCCTGTCAGCTTTTGATGGATTCCTCACTTAGTTCAATGAATGGTCTAATGACATTGATAAAATCACATGCAACTAAATAGAAAACCTGCGTGTGCCACTGATGCACATATGATACATATGCAGCGGGAAAATTCACTTAAAATGTTTACAGTTATTCATCCTATCTGAATTTATACATCACGAGAGAAAATATAATGCAAACATCCCCCAGCAGAAATAAGAAATCCTGGGCATTAAAGCAGCTTATATTCCCTCTCTAGCTTCCTGGATCTTCAGCCACACTCTGACATACTAAGGAGAATTAATTTTACAAGCAGGGAGTTCCTCCTTATTGCTTCCTAGTAGTGCAGAGGCGTCTGGCTTCAAAAATGATTCTGACATACACATGCACAATAGATGAGCTGTACCGATGCTCACAGCCCATGAATACAAAGCTGGACCTGCAGCCAGTAGAGTTGAGTGGACTGGAAATCCTTCAGTATTCACTGACCTCTTTGCTATTTCATCCTCTCTCAACTATTTTTCTAGTTTGGGGAAAACACTTTCTATCACTGTCAGGTTGGGCAAGGATAAAAACTCTCTACTAGCAGATTAGTTGTCTGCCTGCTCCGCTGCTGTACTGCAGCAATAAAACACAACTCCCTTACCTTTAGTTTGAAAGCCGGATTGGGAATTGAATTTATTCTGTTTCATAATTTTCCTAGACAATGACTCCCACTGTGATAGATTATCAAATTGTGACTGAGCAGGTTACATAGACACCCAGAGAATTTACGATGATAGTTTAGAATTACGATCCAAATGCAGGAGTTTTCGTTGTAGGATGAGGCTTAATAGAGAAACCTTTCTTTCTCTTGTTTTACACATATCACATGTGCTCAGCTCTCTCTGTTTGTTTGACTTCAAAAGTTGTATTGAAATGTGCAAATGCCACATAATGGCATATTTCTCTGCACCCAGCAACGTGACAGTGCAAAAAGATATGAAACCATTCAATCTATTTAATTAAGACAGCTTAGTAGTGGCACCCGGTTGCAGGGTGTTTAAGCTAATTACAGTATTAATTACAACATTAATTAAATGACATAATTGCCTTTCAAAACAATGACTCCTGTATCCCTGGTAAGGTAAAGGGTTAATTTACTGTGGAACCAGGCATGCATTATTTACATGCTTGGATGAATAATACATTTAAGAAGTGGGCTTATAAATTTACTGGCACAAAGAAAAGCAAAGCTTAGTAGCAAAGCAAGGCTGATTTAAATATCTGTCTTAAATGAATATTTCTTTGAGTTATGGTCACACCACCGAGGGGTAAATCTGTTTCTTTGGTATCTGTGGGGACTCAGGGGGATACATTTCACTGTGTAAAGAAATCACATGTGTAATTTCATTATTCTCCACTCTACATGGACGGAAGTTATGTATGATAAATTAAAATATTAGGTGCCAATGTAATCATGGATATAATTTCTATGTTTGGAAAGAGTCTGGTGAGCCATCGTTTACCTCGTCTGTTCTCTGGCAAAATAAGTCTTAAGTGAAAAATTGAGATAATGCCATTCAGAAAGTATTCAGCAGGTCACTCACTGCACATTATAATATTAATACCTTCTTCGGCATTTGTATAAAATAGATCTCAATATTAAATATTTGTGTGGTATTCTCAAGAGAACAAGAATGTGTACGTGGATGAAAGAAAAAGGATTATTTTTTTTAAACCCAAAGCCTGAAGAGGTAAATACATGCACACAAATAAAAAGAAAACAGCGGTAAAGGTAAAGCAAAGAAGGAGCCATGCTGTGGCACAACACTTTCAATTTCCATGGACCAGACATATGAAGAAAAAAAATTACATCTCAGTCTGACGAGTGACTAATCAAGGCGAGCGAAATGGTGCTGCAATAAATTACTCCACTGTGAAATAAACCACACAAACAGACTGATGATAATAAATGTAAATTATTTCTGGGGAGAAATTTTCCTGGTACATGAGTAATATGAACCATCAGGAAGGAGTCTTCCTTAACATTAATTACAGAAAATGACAAGTGAGCTGACAAGTAGGAAGGCTCATTATCTGAAAACATATTCACAACTTCGCAATTTGCGCAAGATGGACTCCAGCTAAATTAATCTCCTTTCTTTGCATGAGCCCCTTCTAATTTTCATGTTATTAACAGGTTTGCAGTATCACTCAGTGCTTGTCACCCTAATCAGGTTTTTCGGCGTGTTCGGGAAACCGTGGTGTCATTTGAAAAGGATCAGGCCTCATAATGTGCTCTCCATCACGCGTCTGAATCTACAAGGTTGCTTTTAATAAGGTTCCTTAATCATTTCTCCTTTTTGCTCAACTTTTGGCCTGGATGGCTTCTATTATCATCCTTTCCATGGAGAGGGACCATTAAAAGAAGAGCTGGCTTATCTAAGAACAAAGTGCATGGAAGAAAAAAAAAATTCATTGGGTCATTACACAATAGAAATTCCACAAATCCTACCATAATGCAAATGTGATTATGCATCATTTTCATGCATTTAACTCTATGTGTATATACTGTGTAAAGCAAGAGAGGTAAATCTGTAAATACTCCAATCTGAAATTTTACTGCAAAATTAAATGATGCAAATCATAAAAGGTGCTTTTTTTGTCCAGGCAAACAAAATAATATACATACATCTCTGCAAAATCTGCATGTATTCAATCACAATTAATGTTATTAAAAGACAAATACATCTCAGTTTTTGTCAACACTAAAAAGATTCAGCAATCAGTATATGTTACACACTGTGTCACATTATGCCCCGGTACAGTATACTTCCTGCTCTGCGGTTAATTATTTATTTAACTGTGTATAGAAGAGATTAATGCAGTTCATGTACTGTAGGTATACTTCACAGAGCATGAGTAACCCTAAAAGTCAATTAAATTATTCATTTTCTTTTCATTTTTTTCAGAACTCCCTTATAGCACAATCTATGTGTGCATCTTCCAAACACTTCTTTCTCCTCTCAATCCATCTGATATTTTTTACATATCAATGTACACAGGGCCCCAGCTATAACAATTGAAAGTAATGTTGTGAGTTTTGTCTGGCTTGAATTAATAAATCATAGCAAATATGAGATATCTGCATGTCCAAAATGTAATCTGGAAATTTGCTGTATTGCAAACCTAGTTTAATTCACAGGTAGCCTCATGATAGCTGAAGCAGAAATGCAATATGTCATGCAAAATTAGTTCAGAGAGAATAAGTTTCAGGGGGAAGCAAAATGTTATGAGGGAGTCCATAATGGCAGAGGCAGCTTTATCTGTGCAGCTCTCTCTCACACACTCTAATTACATTTCACAGATTGTACTACAATAGCTGCTGGTAACCTTTAGTGGATGGGCTTTTCAATAATGCAAAGTACACATTTTCATATCTATTTTTCCCACTGTGCTCCCCATTTATTAATTTGCTGAACACAATAAAACAAAGACTCGACTTAATGTGCTCCTTTGCTCAAAAAGGCACCCAACAAGATAAAAATACAAAGGCATCTTTCTGTAATGAGGAATGGGCTCGCATGCAAACCAACTGCATAATGTCTGACGTTTCCAATTTGAAAGGCCATTTGGTTAGTAACAGTAAAATGGGTGTAACATTCTTTTGTTTTGGAAACTTCTTTTTTGTATTTATCCCCGACTCTAAATAATTCATGTCCTTTTCTGCAATTTACCCCTGTAAACCCATATAAAACACTGCATCATGCACAGATAATACCCCAGCATACATCAAGTAGAGATTTAAAAACAAATATGTTTCACTTACAGTACAACTGTATATTGTTTGCTATTTATTTGTGCGGACACACTGCTAGAAGGAACCCAGCTGTCACATATTCTGGAAAGTTAGTGAGCTGACACTATTGTCTTGAGGCAAATGGACACATCTGGCAACTGCATTAGAAATCCACAGAAGGATGAGGAGTTAGCAGTTGTCTACAAGTAGTTACTACATTTGACTTGCAGCAGCCTTCACCAGAAACTGAAACCACTTCCCGTGTCACGTTTGACTTTTGCATGCATATTCATAAGCTCTGGATGCAGAGGTTAAACTTCATAGGACGCAATTTACATTTGTCAAAATAATGAATGTAAAATGAAACATGATCGTGGGCAGTAGTGTAGTTTTATTCAAAGTTTAACAGAGGCGAAGAACACAGGTATAAAATGCTGTATATTTGTACTGGAAGGATAATCGGACAATAAATATAACACCACACCAGGTAAATCTATGAGGCCATACTGGTATAAACACATTCAACTTAAGGAATGTTGTTGAAACTACTGTTGGTGACATATGTAGATGATATATATTTTCCTATTAAATTCCTGTTTGAATTATTCTACATGAAATGTGATATTAATAATAAACAACTTTATCCTTTCAGAGTTGCACAAGGTAAATACTGGCATTTTCTATAGAAGTTAATTTGAAGAAAAAAAAATGTATGTATACAGTAAATATTCATGCACATATATATATATATATATATATATATATATACATAAGATAGATACCTGGTCAGTTATACTAAAATTCACAGTGAAATGTATTTTGTATCTGCAGCCAATAGAAAACAAATATTTTTTTTAATAAACATATACATACAAAAGTATAAACTTTGTGTAGTTCTGATTGTTAAAGATGCTAGTCATGACATATTGGCAAACATCTTATATATTTTTTATAATGAAATTCTTCTGAAGTTGAAGTTTTCCTGAACTACTTTAATATAAGAACTGACAAGAACTCAAATTAACATGTGCATGTTAGTAAATATAATACACCAAAGCCCCACCCTGACAGTCTTTTTACTTTTCCTCAGATTGTGCTATGTTTCACTCCATTTGGTTAAATACAGTCAAGATTAAAAATATGGGCATTTATATTATACATGTATCCCCCACCTCAGCCCTATAGAAAAACAATGATCTTGGCTTCATTTATGTTTAATTTTTCATTGATTGTTGTCAACAACATTTATTCATTCAGTCATTCATTCATTATCTGAACCCGCTTTATCCTCACTAGGGTCAACAACATTTATGTTTTGTGCATTTGTGTGTGATATGAAGGACATATTATTGATGTCCTACAGATGGATAAAAGATATATTTATGGACCACACAAATAAACAAATTTAGAGTGACTTTTGCTGTATTGAGCAACACTATAAGTATAAAACCAGATGACCAAACATGTATAAATGTTATGACCTGATACATTCCTTGGTGGAAAAGAATTTATTGATACCATGACAGAGAATATTTCTGTGGACAAAAAACAGTGCATGGGTACATGTGACCTTGTTGAGTGTTTTTTACATGTACAGTGAATCTTAGCGTTCTTTTTTAATTCGTTTGAAATCCAAATGTGTTCCTGCTTAAATCTGCACACTATCTACAGAGAAACTGTAGGAGCTATATTTAAAGAGTTAAAAACATACATACTACAGGTATAATCATAATAATACTCATCATAATAAGGTCACTGTATTTTATAGAGTCATCCAGACTAGACTGTTAGTGCACATATATTCTACTGTACATCATCTCACTGCTGCATGCACATTCTACACTGATGAAACTTGCTCCAAATCATTGTGTGAACTGGTGTTCTGCATTTTATATTTATTTTTCTCAAAGACATTAAGCAAAAAATTATCATGGTATATTTTTGACAGTAGACAATGCAGGTAAAATTGAGCATTACTCTCAGTAATAAAAAACTGGGTTGTGACTGTTGGTTAAACAGTTTGCCTCATACCACAAATAACTTGATCCAAATCAGCTATGGCAGCTGCTACAAGGGATTTTTAATTGAATGATTATTGTATTAAATAGTTGCTTTTAATGGAGCGTGCACCTCTGCAATTATTTCCGCTTTAAGAACCTGAACTCTGGGCAGGTCTTTGCAGCCACAGGCGTTTGGTTTGCTTCCAAATGAGTGGTCACTGTTGGTGTGAAATCAGCCTTTCACCTGCACGAATAGTAAGACCAAATAAGAAATATATATATATATATATATATATATATAGCTGTATATATTTAGAAAAATGTATAATATGTATAAACCTTTTTTTAATTGTTCTGATTTCTAAGCAGTTATACAAAAGCTTGGCAGTGCCTTGGACTTGGCTCTAACAACACTTAACAGATTCACAGCACAGAAGGCTCTTTCTGTCTCATTCTTTTACACGTACAAAAAAAGAAGTCTAATAACTACTAATAGAACAAATCTGAGTAACTTCCTTAATCCTGTGATATTTTTCTGTGATAGGATCAATATTTGCCAGAGCGGTTCCCTTATCCAAACAATGTGATGAAATATTGAATGTATGAAAGAGGTGATAATGTTATCCACAGTCTTTTCTGAAGCCAAGCACGATCCCAGATTAGCGAATCGCTTATGAAAGATTCTGTGTTGTCTGAGATTACATTTAACCTGACATCAGAAAGATGCAAATCCTGCATGATCAAAAACTATTGTAGAGGAACAATCCCTATTGAAAGTGCCAGTGAGGCTCCTGTTCTAATAGTACAAAAAACATTTATGCATACAAATAAATTGAAATAGTCACATTTCTTAACTGAAAATCTATGTTTTAAGACACATGCCAGGACACATCATACTGTATAAAAAAATGCTTCAATAAAGAAAAGTCCAAAGCTACAGTAATAAAACTAAAAGTGACATAGTGTAAATAAAAAAGGTCACATATGGCAGTTAACTGGCACAGTTGGGTGAAATATGGCATTTCACATATTTTCACAATGGGAGAGAATTATTCACTTGGCATGGATTTGATATGGGCAGTGACTCAGATAAGGAGAGCTGAGAGACATACATGGTCATGGAATATCATTAAAAAGTTTCACTTAAAAATTATGTTTATATGAGAACAATTGTGTCAATAAATAAAAAAAAAGATTTATCTTGTAGTTTACTTTAAATGTTAGCTTAAAATTAGCTTTGCAATGTATTTAAGGCTGTTTCCACTTGCAATAGCCACAAGACATGCGCCTTTTTTTTCTTAATCTACCAGGTATATATCCTATAGCAACTGTATATATCCTTATTTGTTATACATGAACTTTTGCACATGCTTATATTTTTTTCTTAAGTATTTTGTATGATATTTTTTTTACAGTCCTTTTTGCACTAAGTGTTTTGTTGCTAAATAAAACACAGCTCTTAAACTGATTTTCACTGTTCCTATGACCGTGACAATAAATATCTATTCTATTCTATTCTATTCTATTCTATTCTATTCTATTCTATTCTATTCTATTCTATTCTA
>JAPTYQ010000030.1:20436120-20459021 GCA_029814465.1 Ostorhinchus cyanosoma | reverse complement strand
ACATACACATACACATACACCCAACTTCAACCACCCTCTGCCTTTCTACTGTAAGCTCTTTGATGTTTCCCTGTTTCTCCTCGACAGTCAGCTTTGGTTTTGATCTAGGTTTGATTTCCTGTGACATATCTGATACATATTATGAAAGCAATACAAGCCCTCGTAGAGAGACAGGGTGTCTAAACTTTAACTTTAACTGTTGCAGAGCAGTGTATACCTGAAGAATGGAATGACAGAAGTACATCTCCTTTTTACCCCGCATGCAAAAAAAAAAAAGTAAATCCATGCCTAAAAATTCACACAAGTAAACTGAATATGGAAAGTTTTCTCAGACTGGTGTTGATTTCTCTTCAAAGTGGTTATGGCTGTACACTGTCATGAGATTTTGACAGAGGAAAAAGAATACTGCGCTTTCATTTTGAGAACATCACAAGACCTTGCTCTTCACTGAAAAGCACAATACAGAATAAAAAAAAACAAAAAAAAAAACAGACACTAAAAATCCTAAGGCTAAATTACATGAAGCCAATATGAACTTAAAATTAAGATACAAGAAAATTGAACGGATTTGTTTTTAATACGGCAGAGACTGTAAGGCTAAAACACATTGTATAACATCCACCTCAGACGCCACTGATCCACACAGATGTACTATACCTAAAAAAAAAAAACAGATGCACATCCTGGTTTAAAATGTCTGCCCAGAATTGTAGGTTGAATCAAAATTGGGGTAAAACATTTGAATTACAGAGCGCAACTGTGATGTCTGCCCTCCTGGACTGCCAGATCATGAATATATATTGCATTATGAAGATGTGATGACATTTAGAGCAATCACATTTAACCCTCTCCTCTTGTGCCTCTGTTTCTCCTCTCTCCACTAATGCATTTTGCAGCAAGGGATGCATCTTAAAAGATTCAGGGAGAAATGTCAGCCAAAGCAGACACTGCTTGAGAGCTGGGGTCATTTCAGACCGGTTTCTGAATTCTGGGGAGAGCACATACACACACACACACACACGCACACACACACACAAGGGTGATCTATCCTTCACTTTCCCCACCCCCCTTTTTTCCTATTCCATTCAGTCTCAGCCGCCTTTCACTCTAAATATTTCTGTTGGTTTACCCTTGCCCATGTGACTGTGTTGGAGGTAGCATAGACACACTACCACGAGAGAGAGGCTTGACCAGTTGGGCGCTGTCTCCCACCTCATTACCAGATGCAAATGAAACGGGTACACATGTTTAATATTTAGTGGCAGCAGAAATGTCAGGCTGGCACAAGATGGAATTAAACAGCACTGTCAGCGCAAGTGAACTCAAGGCTTTCTCAGCTATTTCACTTCATATTGAGTTACTGTCACAATTTATTTCACAGCTGTGGGACGACTAGTGTGAAAATGTTCTGTGATGCCTTTAAGGATGGAAGGGGAATCAAGGAAGAAGTGTGAAGGGTATTGTTCTGATGAGTCTTTGTATTTATTTCTACACTTTATTGTCTTAACAAAGCCCTACTATTCATTAGGATTTTTTACATTGTTGTGACAGTATCTTTTTTTTTTATTGGATGGTATAACTGATTGAGCACAAAAGTGAGGGCTGGTACAGTATGATATGGAAGAGCCAAGCCTAAACTCTCCATGTTGTTAAGTACAGTGCTTCATATTATGCACATTTTGCTGCTGAGCTATAAAACCTCCCAAGAGAAATGCTTGGTTTAACTAATCCAGATGATCCATACCCATAACAAATGCGTCATCCAGGCCACCCCAATAAGGTGTCAAGCATCTTAAGCCACGTGGCTTTGCCTTCAGCAAACATGAAAGTAATACATTTTTTAATAGCTCAAAGGAATATCCTATTCTCCAAAACAGCAGAATATGTTGTCTAAAAAAAGACTTTGCACTCTTGTCACTGCACTCCAATCCATATTATCACACTCAGGGCTATAGGAAGTTAATGTTCATTCTAATCAGCATGGCAGATAACACTGGGACCCACAGGGACCCAATTAAACATACTGTACATGAGGGGTTTATCTTCACTGCACTAGTCCCCACACTGGTTTATCCTGGCATTGAGAAGGAATCTGAATTTTAGCATATGCTTGCTTTTTCAATGTATAACAGCCCATTTTAACTGATGCAATTTTTATTTTACGCTTAAGCGATTCCTCTTCCAGCTGATGCCGATCAGATTTAAAGAACAAGGTGAGCAGTGAGATGATATGATGCTAGGCACGGTAAGATGAAAGTCAAAGAGAACCTTGGAAAGAGTGAAAAAAGTTGTATTTTTAATTAACTGAAAGCATTATAGTGGTATATTGTATGAGTGAATAGAAAATGAGAAAGTTTTGCTGTGGACAGGCAGTCAATGAACTCCCACAGCCTTCTAAAAAAAAGAGAAGCATTTCATTATTCCAAGGTGAGGACTTTAAAACAGCATTTTAAATGTTACCCCGCTGTTCAAGATCATGAAAACCTTTAATTTCATGCAAATGAACAGCAAGGAGCATGGAGCTTAATGTAAACGAATGCTTCTTTTGTACTGCTGTAGAAGTGAGCTGGAGAGAGAGGCCAGGAAGAAAATTCCCAAGGATTCTTTAATTGCTATCTGAAATTATGTAAATCCCTCTGCTAGGCTGAGTGCAATTATCCAGCGCCTCTTGCTGCCAGCTTTACTAATGTCTAACAAAATATCGGTGGCTGACATTTAGACGTCGTAATGCAAATGAGAATTAATTTTTCTTCCAAGACAAAGGGCAGTCGAAAGATCACACCATTTTATACAATAAAGGCTGAAAAAAGTAGGGTTTGCAAGATGACAAAAAAAATGTTGATCGAGAAATGAGCCCAGAATTGAAGCCTATTTTATATCAGTGCAGCACGGTACCGAATAAGATTATTTTCTGCATTCTGCACTATTAATCTATTTCTTTTGCCACGGAGAGGTATGCTGCAAGCGGCAGACATTCATTTAGGGTTAGAATTAATTGCAGAGTGTGTCTCATTTTTAGTAATTATATGGGGAACCCTCGCCGCTCCCCATTGTTAGAACACGTTCCTGCCATGGCTGTGATGTTGGACTGTTTGGGTCACATTTTTCCATTTATCTCCCCAGGTACAGAGATGGATGTAGGCCAGCCACTGCAGCCTGGTGAGACTCCCCTGCGTGCAGCTCAGAACACCTGTCCTGCTGTGCGTCGGCACCCCCAATCTTTACCAGGCCAAGGAGGAGCAGCATCTCTCTGCATAACACTTTCCACAACCCAATGTCTCCCGGGACCCAAAAGTGCAAGATGAGGGGGAACCTGGGGACTGGTGTTCACTGGGAGATCTGCCGCCCAAAACTGCATTTCTAAACCAAGAAATCAAATTACAACCTGCTGACATGGGGGAAAAAAATGGCTATTAATATTTTAGTATGGATACTGTGTGCAAGACACTCCCAGCTGTGAGCGTCCTCGGATGAAAAAAAACATTGTGCTACACCAACAAGTGCCTGTCCACAGGCTGCAACTGCATTATAAAATAAGAAAATTATTCTTACATAATCCACACTTGGATGCATTCGGTTGCCAGATTAACAGGTAACGAACAGCATGTTCAAAGCTCAGAGGCAAAGGGTAGGAAATCAAACTGACAAACTGTCCATCTGTCACTAAACACACGATTCCTGCAGGAAAACATGACATATCAAATTCTCCACATTTCTTTGTGAAAATAGAGTCATCTAAATGTATATATCAAAAATCTGCATATCCATAGCCCAGCACAAAGCATTAAGCTTTAGTGTACAGATATTTTGTTTTTCTAAATTACTTTGAAATGGGCTGTTATCACCGGCCTGTTTCATATACGGAACAAATCATCACAGGTCAGAGGAAATAGGCTTTGAAAATTCACCACACAGGACCTTTATTTTGTTTCAGAGATGGCCTGTCCAATAGAAAGCTTTATCGTGCATGCTAATATTATCTTGGGCTCTGCACCTACTGCTAATGTGCAGCATTTGTAGCTATTTACTATTGTATAACCCCCACTGCACCTCATATCACCCTCCTTCTACTCCTCATCACCAGTCTTCTAACCTCCATCTTCCCTGCCCCTCCAACACCCGTACATCCATCAGAGCGCTGTCATGGTAGAGGGGCTTCGATGCTCCTTCCTGATGCGGCCATCAAGGCCCTCCATCTAACACAAGCCGACACATCATAATAACAGTAAGAGGCCTTTCCTGTCCAGTGTCATGCTTGGAGAGATTAGTTCCCCTCCACAAAACCTAGGTAATTTGCTTTTGCTGAAACACATTTGTAGATCGTATTCTTTCAGGTTAACTAGTTCATGAGAAGAGATGAGACACTTGCTGCACAGTGTTTGCTCCTTTATGCCATTATTCCTCCCAGTTGTATTAACTATAACTCAAGCAGCTTCTCTTTATGTATTTGGGGTGAGCCGGGCTGTAGGTGAATGTATATGAAGTCATTTAGTTGCAGAAATTGCAGGCATTTTTTATACTGTGTATAAATACACATATACCTCAGTTTATTATAATGTCAACAAATAGAGGACTGTACTATTGGTACCCATGGAATCACAAGCAAAATATACAAATATTATAAATGTTTTTACATTAAACATAGCCAAAATATCATTCTGGATATAAGCCTGAGTTTAGAGCAACATTATTTTTACTTATGCAACTCTACATGTTAAATCATGCAGAATGGAGGAGATGACCACTGAGGGACAAGTCAGTAAAGCATAGTTGTTTTATGGCTGTCATTATTTTCTACTGAATTATTGGGTGGGTGTGTTATAGATACAGTAGGTAAGAGTTTGAATATGTCACTGATTTAATGGGACATTAATCCATCTATAACCCTGACGTCAAATCTGACAAGTCACAAATTTGGTCAGAGCTTTAAAAACATACTTTTGAAATAAAGAAGCTTACGCTGCAGTTTGGCTTAAGCATATGCATAATATAAGTGAATAACAAAAGACAGACCAACATGTTTGAGCAGGAGTTAATTTCTGTAGGTCTAATGTGTATTTTATTATTATTATTATTTTTTATTAATCACAGAGGGATGCTCTAAATCCCCTCCATGTATGAATGGGCTGTGCTCTGTGTCTTTTCACATTTGCTGCATGATCATATTTCATAAACACTGCATTTGAATTTTTATGTACAGAGTATGCAATATTCATGATAAACTGAATATGTAAATGGGTAACCTTTATTTATGAGTCCTTGCCAGACTCATACTCTTAAGTATTACTTTGGATGATAAGATGGATAGACAAAAATGTTTGTTAGAGGAATACTTGTGTGGCTGTGGAATGATTGATAATTAACAGCTTAATCTACACATGTTGGAGGTCATAATTCTCCTGCTTTCCTATGACAGGTTTTTCCAAGACTGAAAAATAAATTGTCATATTTGTAATTCTAAACAATGAAAAAAAAATCTCCTTTTAATCATCCCCTCCAAAAAAAGAAACTGAAAGATGGCTTTTCACACTGTTTCCTGACTTGTATTGGGATGTATAGCAGTGCTGTACAGAGCTGCTAATATCTACAATTTTATTTGAATGAATTACCCAGGAAAGAGCCCAAGACTAGTCAAGTCTGTATCTTTTACTCACACATTTAATCCTAATGCTACATTCCATTACATTTCCAGGCTGTAAGTGCCTCGGAATTACCCGTCCCATCCTGAAGGAGTCCTTTTTTCTTATTGTTTAGAGAGCGGTTAGCATGCCGGAGATGCTCCAAATACGATTTTACATCCACTTATGGAAATCCATTGTTCCTTGAACATTTCCACATACAAACCAATATATGCTTTTCTAAGAGGTCTAAGACCTCAATTACATCAAAGGCAGTTTGTCCTGCTGCTGGGCTGCCTGCTAAAGGGCTTAAACAACTGTGTCAATGCTACCCCCTTGTGACCACAATGTAGCAGAAGCATGTCCTAACAACAGTCTCTCACTGCAAGAAATACTGAAGAAACTGATCATTTTTAACCACAAAAAAATAAACAACCTCTAACATTTTAGTTTGCATTCAAGATCACAAGTGACTTACACATTGTAAACAATTTAACCATTGTATATTTTTACATTAATGTGCATTATCCTGCACAAGTATTTCTCTATAACACAGCTTTATCACAATAAAGCTCATGTGTGCATGCTACACTTTTTTTGAGAGGTAATTGTCTGACATCTTCACTGCAGTTTGAACTATGAAGCAATGAATAATAAAGATTAAAGGAAAGTCTGAAAGATTCTATTTGCACATTGGAATTGAAATGTGTCATCACAGCACCTATTGCATTTGTAGCTCCAAGATCTCTTTCATTAAGACCAAAAGATGTCTAGAAAGTTGCGATGCTGACATGCAGACAGATGTGCATGTCAGAGGCATGAGAGAGAATATTTTGGAGGGCACTCCTCCTGCTGTCCTAGTCCTGGCAAGAGAAAAGCATGCAAGCTTTTATTGTATAGACTTGAAAAGAAATAATTAGACACACAGATTTATAAATCTGCAAAGCTGCATGGCTCACTTGTCATATGTGGCAGAAAGAAAAAGGGGCTGGATGCTCTGAAGTGCAGTTTGCCATGGGCCGACACTTTTATTTCCCAAGTTTGCTCAACCTTCAAAGGCACAGTGAGGGATTTGGAAGTTGGAGCATATATTTTCTGCATTCTTTGTTATTCCAGTAGAGGATTAGGAATCAGTAAAAAAGGGCCAAATATTAGTTTTCAATTGAAGAATGAAGTACATTAAATAACATAGCCTAAATATAAAATATTACAACTGCCAGTAATTTATTTAAGGTATTTTCACCAGAATTTATTAATCTATAATATATAGTCATTTATGCTAGATGAACTATATAAACAGATTTTTTTTTTTTTTACGACAATGACTTTTTTTCAGTCTTTTATCATGAAGATTAATTTAATGTTTGCTAAACTTCTCAAAAAAAGTGAAAGGAAGTAGATCATAATTTAGAATGAATATGGTATTAATAAATAGCATTGATCTAAATGTGTCCAAAATTTTAATTATAATGTAGTGATGCCAGCAAGGACCAAAAAGAGCCATATTTTAACTTATTTTAATTTTAACAACACAAAATAAATAAATAAATAAATAAATAGATAAATAAATAAAGCATCACAAAGCCATATGATTAAAACTGAAAACCTTTTTATGTAGTGTAAAAAAAACTGTCATGAAAAAGATGCATGCTGGGTCATGTAACCTACAGTCTTTGTCCATTATTCACTTTAGCCTTGTGAGGCCATAATATGGGGGGGTGCACTATGTTGACATTTCATACAGCCCCCCCAGGTTAGACCATGTCAATCACACGACATGTGATTTCATGAGTCCCCGCCTGCTCGGTCATTGACACCTCCCATTGACTTTCCTTCACGCAGATCAGTGAGCCTAAACCATTTCATTCAGGGTGACCCATCGTACCCCCCCACCCCCCCACTCCCCCACTCCCCTTCTCCCTCCCACGCTAGGACAGGTTGATTTGTGCTTCTCTGGCAGGCTTCAATACAACTATGACTTTTATCCACTTAAGTATGTATATTTTACCAGACTGTACGGTTTCATCTCTCATTAACAGTCTGTGCATGGAAAGCCAACACACTGTACGCTACCAAAACAATGTTCACTTCAAAAGAAAAGAAATAGTGTTTGAATTATTTTTTCCCTGACCTCAGGTCCATGTATGTAAACATGTGACCTAATATCATGCTACAGCACTGTTATTTATGTCATATAATCATTCCAACTCCCTCAGGATGCAGTCGGCACACAAACATGACCAAAATACATATTTAGATTTATTTGTCTGCAACTGTCCAATAAAACATATCCTTTGCATTTCCATCTCTGGGCTCTAGTCCCAGTGGGAGTTGCTGGCTGAGAAATGTTGTGCTTTCAAGCTTCAGGGAACAGCGATGTGAGCAATGTTCAGGGTGGAAAAAAAAGTGGTACGCTGCCTAAGTGTTGTACTATAAAGAGAAAAGAAGTAGGTTTTCACATTCCAAAAGCCTCCAAGGGTTTTAGCTCTGCAGCGGAATGTGGGTGCAATCATCATACTCATCTCAGGAGAGACTATAGAGGGCTCTCGACCACTCACTCAATCTCTTTGTCTCATTTTCCTTTTTATTCCTCTGTCTGTAGGATCATTTTCTTGTTCCTTTCAGTTTGTCCATCTTCTAATGCTTTTCCTCACTAAAACGAGGCATTTGAGCGGCATGTTTTCTATCAAGGAGAAGCATTTTGAAATACCCAAATGAGCCTTGGTTATGTCATTCTTACTCGTGGAAATAAAATGCTCAACTTCATAATGAAACGAGTTGGTTGTAAAAGAGGGATGAAATATTTTATTATGTGCTTATGGAGAAAAAAAAAGTATTTCGTGATGAAAGCTGTACCCTTCGGTGCATTGTGGATTTCATCCTCATGCCATCCACAGATGTTTTAGGGTGTTTGTGGCAAGAGAGGCATCCCCTCTGTGACCAGACCCAAAAATGAATTACTATAAATAGGGTTATTCAAGGGCTAGATGGCTTTTACGTAATTGTGTGGTGGTGAAAGGGGGTAAGGGTCTTTCCATAAAATTTCAATAAATTGTGCATTTTCTCAATGACTTGTTGCCCCGATAAAAAAAATACTGTAAGAGTGCTAGACTGGAAAAAAGGTGCCGTAATTGTTGGCACGGCAGCGTAATATCTAAATGACAAATGTGTAAGGTATTTGAGTATTTGACCTTATTAAAATAAATTGTCCTACATTATCGACATACTATATGACAACTTTATGAAAATTGACAGCTAAGTGTGTCTCATAGGTACAGAGTCACACAGTCCTGTATGAAATTCATGACCACTCAGCATTTTTCCCTTGAGTAATACTTGCTGTTAACATGCTTTTAAGTATAACACCACTTTAACTATGCTGGAATATAATCAATTTGTTGCATAATTTTTCTCAATTAATTCTTTGCCAGTGTTAATGCAGTAGACAGGTGAGCTTCAGAAATATAAAGCTTCTCAGGTTGGGCTTAAATTGTAATGCTTGCTATTTTTCAGACTCACTGATATTAAAGTATCCCGTGCTATCTCTTTGAAATGGTTGACAGCTTCCCTCTCGGTAACTGGAATATTGGTTTCTCCCACTTTCTGTAATTAGCAATGATCAAGAGGAATTATAATCCGTGGTTAACAACATTGGACTCCTCAATGACCCTGATAGATGGTCAATTATAGTGATCAGGTCGTGGCGTTTATTGGATTTAAAGTGGCAGTGATGGGCCCTTTTGGCCTAGTGTGGGTAATTATCACATTTATGCATGATTTAAGGCGACAGTGTATAACGAGAAAGACTTGACTTAAATTTAATCATTTTCTTATCTATGTATTTATGCAAGAGTTAACAATGGATGGCCATGAGTGGAATAATGCAATGAGGCCAGGATTAGTGTGATATCCACGTATAGCTGCTGTGCAGGACATGTCATATCTGAGACTGGAGGGAAATTTACTGCCTCAGACAACTTGTGCTAGAAATGGGTTCATCTCAGAGAATGGCTTATTTTGCTCATTTGAATCATCTACTGGAAGCTCATAATATATGTGTTTCATTTACTTTATTGTACCAAAGTTGTGTTTTTACATTATATCTTTTACCTTTCCTAAAATTCTTCTTTTTTTTTTTCTCCACGTGTTTTACTGTGAGCTACATTTTTACAAATGTTCAGACTAAAACATTTCATGGTCAACAGCTTCCAGTTTTGTTTGCAGAGGGAAATATGCCAATAGGGAGCAGATGCTATACACTGATCACAGTTGTCAATAAATTTTTCTCTTCCTCCCCATCATCCATTATTCTATGCCTGTTCCAGAGAAAAAGCATCTCTCCATTCTTGCTTAGGCACCCGCAGACAGCTTTCTGAATCCAGACACCTGAATATGATCCACTCAAAAGCTGCTGCTCAGCTTCTCTGGTAAAGGGGGGAATACATCAGTGCCTTGTTTATTTACTTTTTCCACATGCCAGAAAAGGTCAGACTCAGATGATTATACTGCACGGCCCAAGTAGAACTCAATAAAAGCCCAGCAATGAAAACAATATCATCCATATTTTAAACAGCTGGCACCAAACAGAGGGAGCCTTACACTAGGGTGCCAATTATTCTACTTCTCAGGGTTTTGCAGCAAACCACAGCAGCTCAGGTGTACTCCCCAAATAAAAAAGTGATTCCATATAGTTTGTTAAACATCTGAGATAAATAAGCAGACATGATGGCCAGAATTTAATTGAATACGTATTTTATTACACATCACTAACTAATGATAGAATGGTTGAAATGCAGATTTATTGGAGTTTAAATGCAGATGTTTGTCAGCAGCAAGAACGGCTGTTTTCATAGTCTGGGTTTGTTTTCCCTCCATGGACTTATTAAAGTCAGTGCAGCACAGTCTGTGCTCTATAATCCTGATGTATTATTAATCATGTCTTTCCGTGCAACTCCAAAAAACTTCCCCTTTTGATTTTTTAACGTGAAAGTGCACTGAATTTGAAACTGAGCAGGTCCAGGGTGACAGGATGCTTTATTTTCCTCCTGTTACAGCATCCAAAGCAAGTAAATACAATGGTGGTATTGTTTGCTGTTGGAAATAGTTTTGGCACAATGTACGTCTTGTCCATGTACAGTATAATATGTGCATGGAGCACAGTGTTTCAAGCATCTACAATTGTCAGTTCACAAGTTCTGTCATGCTATAGATATGGACTTTGACAGGTCAGAAAATATCATGCATAAACAAGGATGCTCATCCCTGTGGTTGTGTCAAGACTGCCCAGTACTGCATTAAATTGTCATGTAAACAAAAGTATGGTTCTAATAAGGCTTTCACTCATCATCGATTCGGGGTCTAATCATTTCTTTCATTCATATCATGTCCAATTTCTCCCATGGGAACATTTTCAAATGCTATTAGCTATGATGCAAAACTCCAGCCTTCCTTTTAATATATATTTAACACAGATGTTGAAGCACATAATCTGTTTGAATCTTTAAGCTTCACCAAAAAAAAAATTAAAAAATTAAAACATATTCTTATTGTATTGTTACCACTTCTAGAATTTATTTCCAGATATTTATATATTTTTTTCCTACAAAGACCTATACAATAATGACAGGTATGTCAAAATGTTACATCACAGTGTACTAGTGTTTAAAGCTTAGTCAAGAATTTAAGAGAAATGTTTAAGTGTGATGGATATTTAATAATGTCTCTTTTCATGTTTGTGCATCACTGAGAATATTCATTTATATAAACAGAATTCAAAGCAACTGATTTTCTTACTAAACAGCATTGCGACAATATGGGGGGCATATTCCTATACTGTATACCACTGTGCCATCATGGCAGGTGCTCATGGCATTTTTTCCTCTCTTTTTTGCCTTGCTTGTGTAAGATGATAATCCAAGCCTAGTCCACTGACAGACTGCAACATGATTCACTTGGACAGTGACTGACTGCACATCCAATTTGTTTCAACTCCAGAGCAGCAGCTTATTATCTGAAATGCATGAGATGTCTGTGCATGAGAGGCGTGATCAGCTGGGGCATGCGCCGGGGCTGCTGGGAAAGTAATCAATAAGGGATTGTCTCTTGTAGTTTAGGCCGACACATTATGACAGAGCTGAAAATTAAACAGGCAGATATTAATAATAATGGAAATAAGAGGCTCATGGGTGAGACTGGGGGGAGGGGTGAAACTCCAAATATGTATCATGTTTGTCTCTGGGTGTATGCATGTGGAAGAGGGTGGAGGGTGACAAGACTTTGGATTTTGTTTTTTGCATGTAATAGATGAGATGCGAATGAAAGAAAAAAAAAAAGTCATTTGACAATCGCAGCACTGCTAGGTCTGCAAGATATTTATGGGGTTCTTTTTTTCAATTCTTAACCTCAGCTATTAAAGAGAATTCATTACATTTTTACCAGTGTTTATTGTTTCAGATCACAAATGAGAACTTTTTGGCAAACGTTTTAACAAGTGCACTGTGGGTTCAGCATGTCACTGATCCACAAATGTTCATTTGAGATTTTAATAAGCAACAGCTGAAGATTCATGAAAAGGAAATACAATCTGACCAAAATGCATTTTTAAATGATTAATTAAGGATTTTATTGCCTAATATATTTCCTGTCTGTTTACTTTGTTGGAACAAAAAAAAATGACTATATTCGGCTTTCAACAAGCTCGCAACCAGTGCATGCTATGGTTCAAAGCTTAAGAAGAAGGAAAGGGAGAAAAAACAGGTTGTGTTATGTAGGCAATAAGAGAAACACAGCAAGAATAGGAGACAGTAAAAGAGAGATTCCCCTGCCTTGCCAATTAGCTGTGGCAATCCGTTTCTATTGTTTGAGCAACAAACGTGCCATTCTGGATGGGGGTGGGGTGAAGTGGGGGAGTTAACAAACTGCATTACAGGCCATTACAGATGCAGTGTCATTGATTATTTATACCCTTATAAAATGCCTGGCTCCCTGGTGGACTAGGCTTGCTTGGCTAGCTCTGATAAAATGTTCCCTCTAAATCACCGCACCAGGGCTAACAACACATTCAAATACATAAGAGAGTTGAGTGACAAAGTCCTGCGTGTGTAATAGATGCGATGATCACTGTATCAAAAACAAGAAAAAGCTTCAACTGTTGCCATAACTTAAGACCATCACTACATCTTATTAAACCGATAACTCTTTCTATGTGTCGTTTTTTTTTTGTTGTTTTTTTTGCGTGTATCTATACAGTACGTGTGATTTGATTAATTTTAGACGGCTTTGTGTAAGAAAAATTGGACAGTATATCACATCCCTCCTGGAGACTTCTTTACAGTGGTTATTTTGCATTAGTTAGCAGGGGAACAGATGGCTGCTACTACCTGGGCTCACAAAGAAGTCAGCACTTTTTTGAACTTTCCTGTTGTAGGTGTCTGCGCTAGAGCAGGACCTTCTACAACCAGTCACCTCACCATGGGAATATTCCCTCTCAGATATTAATGGTCGCCCTTGCCGAGACGACCACCTCAGCATAATGGCCACTGGGATATAGCGTAGCAAATGCCACACCTTTCAAAGTGTTGCTTCTTAATGACATACTGACATTGTGGTGCCTTCAGAAACTCCCTGAATAACATATATCAACCACTTAGTCAACTAAAACACCCATGTAGTATTTTGACACGCTGCCCTCTAAATATTTATTAGTACGATATATTACTGCTCATGAAACGCATCCTTTATCATATGGGTTAAAGGTCCAAATGCCAGATGTCTCACAGCACAGTAGGTTAAAAAAGAAAAAAAAAAAGAAGAAGAAGAAGAAAAGAAAAACATGGTATGACTAGATAGTGACAAACGTGTGCCAGCAGAAATGCAAAGAGGTAAGGTAAGTCCATATTGGACACACTTCCTAGAGCACGGAAAGTATGAAAGAGAAGACAACATCTTGTATCATCTATCTTCCTTAAATGCTGAAGCCGTGACAAAGTGGATGGAGAAATTATGATAAATGATAAGACGTATTTAGTCAATATCTGTAATTCTCTTGCTTCACTCTGCTGTGTTTTTATCCTCGCATTGTTTAGTTGAAAAGACAACTGTTCATTTAAACAGCACTTTGAAGGCCAGATTGTGATCAAATTGAAATGGGCATTGTACATGTTAATATCAATAGCTCCATCTAGAAGATAGATTGTCATGGTGCCTTTTGGTGAATTTATATCTTACTTACACTGTAAAGAATCCATGTCTAGATGCCACACACTTGCTTAAAGCTTTTTCTTTGTACTCCATCCTTTCAGAAAACCTGTATCTAGATTATGAGCATGCTATCATTTTACAGTCTTCTAATGTAAACACTTGCCCACATTATTTTAATAACTAGCTTCAATAAAATTAAATTATCAGTCTGTATAATTGTGATAATATTATTCAAAAAATTGTGCATGGTGACGTTTCTGTACTCACATTAGGACTGCAGCACTTTTCAAAATGTACTGTAGTGGAATTTCTGCAAACTCCTAGCAGGGATTCCAAAAATACTTAGCTTTTTCCTCACCATACACAAATTGTCAGCTCAGAATCACATTAGATCACTGTTAAATCTTTCATATAATTTTTGGAATGGACATTTTTCACAGCATATATTTTGGCATGTCACCGCAGAAAAAGCACAGGCATAATTAATAACATTAATGATGGCTCCTAGCATTTAGTTTTGTCAGCTCTATGGCCCTTATTTTGTGCTCGCTGGCTCACTGGCATCATTAATGTGACAATATACACCTGTGCATCTCCTGCTATGACATGTCATAATGTTGTGAAAAGGCTCTGTTAATGTCTACTTCTCATAATATTATTGGGGTTATTTTAAACTTTGGTGTCCGGTGGTAATGCATATGGTAAGTGGCCGTATCCAGCTAGTGAGTAAGCGTGTTAAGCTCAGTGAGATCAGTGAGACACATGTCAGTATGAGCAGCTCTGGGAACTGAAAACATGACAGGAAGATGAGTGACACGTACCACGCAACACAACGCAACATCCCCTCCAAGGAGAAAGTAATACTGGCGCGTAATGTGTTCTGTCTTCCCGCACTGCGCACACACTCACACTTAATACAAATATTCACAATCCATAAAGAATTTCAGTGTCCCACTCTAGATACCTGAGTAACATCTAATTATATGTCTGAGGAATGACTGAAGGATGTACTAATGGACTCAATGGTGATGCTGTGAAACACCTTGTTACAAACAGTTTCCTGAATGCCATCAGTCATATTGCAAGGGGGATATACTGCAGCAACAGGTAGCTGACAGTCAATGAATCCCATCTACTCTGTGTGTTTTAACACACAAAGCGAGAGAATCCGAAGGCAAAGGACAGGGACATGGGCGAGAGCGAGGGACATAGGGATCATACTGCCCAAAAAATGTTTGCAGAGTCGATATTGAACACCGTTGTTGAGGTTACTATTTATCTCATGCCAGCCAAGTTGGCACGCACATCTGGCGCTGGGTACTTAGTGCAATTATTTATGATTTCCTCCAAGATTTAAAAGCTCTTCGCCCGGCCTTGTAATGCAGTAACTGATTGCACTGCTAATGTAATTAAGGGGAGATTATGATGTCCACGTGGCACACCAGATGGTGGCATTCACAGCGATGGGGGAAGGCACAACTGGCACACCACTGCACAAGGGCAGTGAGGCGCAGTCAGTCGGAGCAGTCCAGACTCCCCACCAGACGGAGGAAAGTATATGTGTGTATACATGTATGTGTGTGTGTGTGGTGTGCATGTAAGTGTATGGGTGCGTATTAAGTTGAACAATAAAGGGTAAGACAGTAACAGATAATATAATGTAAAAGAAACTTAAGGTTTGCATGAGAACATTATCTCTGCAGCCCTAAAGGTCAGAAAAAGTCCTCTGCTATATAGTTACTGCAAAAAAGAATTTAAGTTAAAATAGTTTTCGCTGTGATTAATTTTTGGAAAGAAATTGCAAAATTATCCAGACAGTTCCTTCATTTTCAACTCCCGCAATTCAGTGCTTAGCCAAGAAAACAGATGGCATAAATGGAAAATTAAATCACATTTGGCAAAGGCATCAAGTTTCAGGAGATTTTTCAGCTACGGCAACAATGAGACTAGACCAAACTGACCTTTAATTAGAAAAGAAGCATGATATTATAAAGCTTTGCAAGACTGTTTCCTTTGGGGGCACTAAGAGTAGGCTTCTTAAAGCATGTTATTATAAGCTATTCAGGAGACACAGGGTTTTTTATGTGTAGACAGAAAAGAGAGGAGGAGGGAGTGAGGGTCATATATGAAATGAGACCTGCAGATTTCTACACAGCCTATAATGGGTTCATGCGGGTGACGGGGACATTGGGGCGCAGTAGATTTCCCAAGTTGAGATAGGGATATTATTACTCTCAGGGTGGCTACACAGAAATCTCCATCTTCAGTCCCTAGACTAGTGTCAGCAAATTACAAAACACAGTGAATGACCTTTACACAAGAAAAGAAAACCTTTGCTGTTTTTTTTTTTGTCATTTTCACTGAGGAATAATTTGGGTCCAGGGGCTCCTCTATCATCTACTGATTAACACTCATGACTAAAACATTAAGACTTACCAGACTATATATTACAGGATCATCCACTGTTTACGGGGGCTGAGTTTAGCTGAGATATGTCATAAAGTACACGTGAAACAAAAGCATGAGCAAAGAAATCAGACTTTTAACGAACCTTTTCCAAATGCCAGCTGGAATGCTATGCATCCTACACTGACTGCTCCCCCACAGAAATCTGCCACAGCCATCATTCATCCTACCCCACAATCCTCAGCATGTGATGTGCCGCACATTAAAACACTGTAATAGTTGATGGCTTTCACAGTTAGCATGTGTTGCTGATATCTCCAGACTCTCAATGAATGTTTCATCACCTATTCCATAATTAGACCATTACTTTAGCAGGTGTACCTCTTCTCAGCCAGAACAGAGTTTTTTTTTTTTTTCACTGACACCTGAGATTTTATCTTATCGACTTCAACACTGCCACAAATATACATAAAATGAGCATGCCTGTTTCAGTGGGTTGTCAACACCTTGATGTGAAAGCATGTGTTTGTAGTATTGTGTGTGAAGTAGCGATAGTGAGGCATCAAGGGGATGTTACAGCAGCTGACGGAGTAGAATACTGTTAAAAAAAAAAAAAATCACTACGTAAATGTCAGGGTTTTTTTTGTCAGTGTGACCAAAATGAGCTACAATATGCCACACCACCACTAATTTCACCACTTCTAGTTAATATCAACGCTACAGCCTCTCTGTGACTATATACTAATTACTTTTTTTTTTGTTTGTATTTTGAATCTTAAATTAATTAATAAGAAAAGTTAGTACGAAAAACATATCTCTATTGTGACTTATGTCTGGGATTTGTGGAAAAATTTAAATATAACTAAACTTGATCCCACATGCGTTTCTATCTTAGACAGTAAAATTATTGTACAATTGTATCTAAAAACAAGTCTTCAAATTGAATTAGGATTAAAAAAAATGCATTGGTTTGATGGGAGCGGGAATAATAAACTTGGTGATGGCTTAGCATCTGTCTGTTCTTGGTGTTTTAGACTGTCTATAAAGAAGCTTTCAACTTTACTGGGGGGAGATGTACAACCTAATGTTATAGCTAAGCTATTTCATTGCTCTTTATCTTACTTTTATCTGATTACAGTAATGACATGTGATTATTAGAAACCAACAACTGTCAGAAGGCGTGACCCATGGATATATCCATGTAATGATAGTCATTTAGTGAAGCACAAGCCTAATGTAGTTACCATAGCCAAATCAGATCTCTGAAGTTATTGCAGTACAATACACCCATGAGTCAGTCAGTATGGCTTTGTAAGAATGGGCCTTCACTCTCCATGTAAATGGTGTGTTTTCCATTTAAAGCACATCACGGTCTAATGTTTCTTTCATAGGATGTTTTCATTTGTTGAGTTACATATCTCCAGTTCCTCTGATATTGACTTTGCAGCATCCAATGAAACTGATCAACAACTTTAAACGCAAGTAAATTATATTAAATTCTATGTTATTTCTTTTAAAATTATCAACAATGAACACTGGATGTTGTTGAGGCTGCTTGGCTGTCCATATGAGGACAACACTGTAGACTACAGGCAGAGCAAAAGCAAAAGACAAAAAAAAAAAAAAAAAACAGCAGATATTTTCAGGGAGACTTTGCCTTGAAAATCACTGAGGCCTGGACCCTGTTAATAATTGATCTGAAGGTGCACTTAAAAACCCGGAAGCATTTACCTCCTGCAGGTTCAGGGTGAAGTCCGAAGTTGAAAAGGAGAAGAAGCCTGTAACTCAGGTAAAAATAAAAACATGTAACTTCACTGTGTCTTAGCAGTAAAAAAAAAAAAAAAAAGTACACAGTAGTTACCGAGTACGTGTTTCACAGCCAGTCTGCGCGTAGTTCACATTAGCATTCAAGGAACAACTTATAAGTTAGCTTACATTTCTGAGCACTTCTAAATAAATATCAAGTTATTTGACGGTTCTGAAGACTGGTCACTGAATGCTCTGCTTAGTCTAATACAGTTGGATAAATGTCGAATGAAAGCTGAAGACGATAACTGTAACCTGCCGAAGAAAGGAGAGAAAGAAAAAGTTGTCCTTTAAAAGTTAAAAATATGAAATTAGCTTGCTATATGCTAACGCAAACGAGCCTTGCTGTTAATGTTGTAAATGTCTTTAAGTGAACACAACAGAGTGGGTTTACAAGTGAGCATGTATTTTAATAATGAAATAGTTGTTATTTACACACCACACTGGTTTCTACTTGGCTCAAAACCAGTTACATCAGGTGAAGTGTGGCATTAATAGTAGCATCATATGGCTTAGCATACTTTTGTAACCATAGTGATCATTTCTCTGTCCTCCCCATAAAGTGTTTTTTTATCCCAGGAAAAAAAAAAAAGCCCTTGAGTAGGTTAAAATTTTTCCTGAGTAGGTTTTACACAGGGCATGGTAAATAATAATAATTATGATGATGATGATGATGATGATGATAAATCATGTATGCATCACAGCAAATTTGCATAAATATGCACAGTACATTCACAGAACTACAATACTTGATAGGTTACAAACTTTAGCCTTTTTTGAATCCGAAACCAAATCAGAAGTACTTTATTAATCCCTAGATGGAAACTTTGGGATGCAAAATAATACAATAATATACCACAATACACAGAGCTATGACTACTAAGAATAAATATTATGGTACCTGTTTCAATAGCTCTTGATGTCTTGCCATAAACAGTCATATATCATATAGTTTAACTGGAAGCAAACTTTAAGAGATGCATTTTTAATTTAACTTATAAATTGTAAATATATACAGTGCAAAAAAATTGTGTTAATATTAGAATAATGATCATTCACTAACTATAGCCTGCTTATTTGTGGTTCTGTATATAGAGCAATTTTGAACTCACTACAAAATATCACTTACTCAGTAGTTAAGTTTGTATACTTCTGCATAGAATACGCACTGAGTTCTTGTTCGACGGAAATAAGTTTGGACAGATATTTCTTTGGTCTGCCTGTTTCAGTCTCCAAGCCATGGTGTTGTTTAGGAAAACAAAGAACATTTTGAACAAATTAATGTTCCAAACAGATCCTTCTTTCTATTAGCTAATTTGCTATCCTGTTTCATTTGAATAAGTAGAGCAATCTAACATTTGTTAAACAGACAGCTGTTTGTGGAGTAAATCCCTTAATTTGATCAACTTAATTGCAATAGATTTCGTAAACATCAAGATTGAATGCAGCAACTTTGTCAGTTAGTACAAGAATGCTTTAAACCTAATCTAATAACACTGCGTAGGGAACCTTTACAAAGCCACTTACCCTGTAAAAGGCTTGCATACCCATTAGGCAAAAATTCCCTTAGACAGAAATAGATAGCAATTGATTGGGACTTCCTTGAAAATATGTGAGCACTCCCTCTAATTTGTGATTTGGTGAAGTCATTGGGTGGTCTCCAAATGCTTTTTTGTCGTTGGTCTCACTTGTCATTTGATCCTGGATTAGGCAGCCACTTTTTCTTCTAGATCCTAATAAGCCTCATCAAGAAGTCAATACTGTGGTGTTCTCTTCATTTTAACCATTCCACTCTCCATGTGAGGGCCTTATAGATGCAGTACACCTTTAGTTTAATTTATCTGTATTTTGTGCAATTACTCATAATTTACGATGAAATAAATTTTGTTTTTAATTGTGGCTTATGCACCAAAATACATAAATGTTTGGTTTTTTTTACCTTCTTTTGATTCATATATGTTTTAATAGAAATGGTGACATCAGTTCATTGACTGATTCATATATTGATTAACATCATTATTGTTTAATATTTTAAAGTAAGGGTCAGCTATATGGCAAAAATATCATAGCAGGTTTTTTAAAAAAGGAAATCATGATTTTATCACAATTCTTTACATTGATCTTTGAGACTAATTTGCTAGTTTCTGAACAGTACAACCAGACAATTTCCCTATGTTAAACAGCCCTAAAAGAAAAAAATAAAAAAGACAATTTAGCCCGAAGAACCTTCCAGAACATTTTTTATTTAAATAGTTTGTACAATTTTGACAACATATTCCAGCAGCATAAACATACTAAAATGTAAACAACAGTGTTCTTGCAACGTAAAAACTAAATGGTAGGCTAGCTTTATATATATATATATGTGTGTGTGTGTGTGTGTGTGTGTGTGTTTATATAAAAATACAGAACAAAATATCAATGAAGAAATGCCTGTTTTAAATAATCCTGTTCCTGTTTGCTTTTTTTTAACTCTACCTGTTGCCTCTGGTTGTGGTGTGGCTGGTCTTTCAACTCTTTGGCTCTCACACTGTTAGGGATGCTGTGTCTTCAGCTGATTGAACAGGTTCATAGTGTTATTATGCGTTATTGTGAGAGTAACACGACAGACTTGTATGTGGAGGACATGGAGGGCTCACATCCTACCCCCTCAAATGAAAGGTTCTGAAAGTAGGGAAAAGGAAAATGAGCTACACAACAGTGGGAGACTTAAGTCTTAAGTTTCATTTTTACCTTGCATGGTTGCATGGTGTGCGCATACTAATTGTGGGGTACATACAGCGCAGACCTCCCCACCTCGGCTTTTTCGGGTCGTCTATACATTCTAATCGTTCACAATCTAATATTGTCATATTGCACACCCTTATTTTAAGGATTGATTTTTTTTTGTTCTGAGATAAAAGAGAAGCAAGTACAAAGAGTTACTCGTGGTTTCAAACTTTTCTTTATGGTTAGAACATGAACATCAACACATTTCACAAACATGGAGGTTGAACATTCAGAACACTGTGATAATGTGATAAAATTCAAGGCTGGAAAGTTCATGAGTAAAATTAATCATAATACATTGAAGCATTTTATGTTTTACTTGACAATGTAAACAGAAAAACCCTACGGCAAAAACATTACACTGTGATACAGATAAATGTATGATATAAAATGACATTGTGATTGTCATAGCTACTGAAAATAAATAAAATTATGTTGTGGTAGAGTATAAAATTCTATCGAGGTCATTTTATTTATCATTTTATCATTCAGCTCTACTCTAAAGTACAATTTCAGAACAAAAACTTGTGAATTATTGCTGTCATTTATGCCTGAGAATTGCAAATTGCAGAATTGCTGATTGTCCTGTGCTTTTCTTACTTAGCTTCAGTATGACTGAAGTGAGCCAGAAGCTGCCTACAGACCCCATCACTGCCGTTGGAATAGTCACATCACTCAACAAGGGCCCTGATGGCTACTATGTTGTGAGTATTCATCTTGACATGTTGACATTTGAACGTTTCTCCTGAAAAATCAGGTAAATGTTAATTTATGTTTAGTTGGGCGATTACTTCAGACAGAAAATCCAAATGTCAATCAGTCATCAAAAATACATTAAATTATGTGAGTCCTGCTATTGTGTTTGTGTTTTATTACAATGAAAACTAGAAACTCAGCGGGGAATGAAATATTTATTACAGATTTTGTAGCATAACAGTCATGATGTTGGCAGACTTCTAGGGTGTATGTTGTAAGTTTTTTTTTTTTTTTTGATAGAGCTGTTAGATGACTTATTCATAAAGTTTACTTTGATGATTAACAGGATTCCCTTCCTGCTATTGTTATTGGTCGCACAGACACACCAGAGGCAACGGTTTAATGATGTTTGGTTGATGCCAGAGTCATTTAACTTTCCCCGCTTTATATTCATGCTCAGCTGCACATTTAGCTGAATTGGCCTGTGTAAGGATGAAGTCTTTTGTAGAGTTGTAGAGGGTTAAAATGAGAAGAAAGTGTGAGTTTACCCGAGTACAAACCAAGCTGAAGGGAAGATCTCGCTTCCTGTCTCCGTCTTCCTACCCAGTCTTCTTCTTGCTTTTACCCTATGCCCCTAACGCTGCCTCTTCCCTCGGTTTTTATCTCTTCCTGCTCCACCCTACACGCCCAGCTTGTTCTAATCTCTGGCAGATGATGGTGGGTTGGCATCGAAACTGCCACTGGCAGGGAAACTGCGTACACACCACACGGTAGTGACAAACAGAGAAGAAACCCCATCAGACTTCCTCCTCTGCTGCTCCAGTGCGCCAGTACATTTCAGTTGATGTGCAAATACTGTGCATGTTCTGCAGGGCCTAATGGTATTCAGTGGCTGTTAAAGGCGCTGCTTTTCTTCCATTGTAGTACAGGATTACACCAGGGGTTGAATCAGGATTTGCATACCACTTCCTTCACAACATATGATGGTGTATAAAAAACATTTTAAACATTGTAACAGTTAGAAATGCATATTTTTATTTCTCCTTACAACATGCCAGTTCCAAATTTATTTATTGTTTTATTATTTGTTTAACCCATAAAGACACAGTTTTGTGCCAGTTTCCAAATGATTTTTTTTCTTTCTATTTAACCTTTCACCATTCATTATAATATTCTCCTCTATAGTTTGGCTGTTTTCAGTATAAACTAGGTATTTTCCTATATTTAATTTACTGATCATGTAGATGTTCTTTAAAGCTCAGATTAAAGTTAACGGTTATTATTATCAGAAGCAGAGAAAACTGAAGTGACCTTTTCAGCAAAATATGTAATTAACTGAAGATAAACCCAGTGTGTCCATCCACTGTCATTGATCCAACTCCATGGGTTTTACTGGTGAATCAATGT
>JAPTYQ010000030.1:20405924-20434567 GCA_029814465.1 Ostorhinchus cyanosoma | reverse complement strand
GAAAAGATGACAAACTGTATTTTACACCAATTATTGACATGTATTGATAGAATTAGTGGATCAACAGGTATTAAACATTTACTTCATTAGGTGGTTTTGGTCGACCGTGGATGTTTGGTTCTTTATGGGTTAATATTTTTATTCTAGGTGTAGGACTTTTCAAAAGTAAAAAGAAACATGTCAGCACTAAAGTTAAAGAAAATAAAATCATTACAGTAAAAGTGTTTGAGGTTAGCAAGGTTACATTCATCTTTACTTACCAAATCTTTATTGCACCTTTCATCTGTTTTATTTTTTGAAAAAAATCCTTGAAAGTAATAAAATATACAATATCAAAACTCTAGATGTGAATAAAAAGTCAAGTAGGAATCAGCCTCAGAGATAAAATTCAAGGCTTTTCAGACTGAAGCATGATTTCAGATGCATTTGTCCCATCTTGAAGAACATCTTTTGAACATCAGTATGGGGTCTTTCATCTGAAGACTTGAAATACAAACAAAAATATCAGCACTTGGCATCAGTGTGCTAATGCAACGCTGAGGAGGGAAGTCTCCAGATATTACACTGTATTGATTTTTTCTTTCATACAAGACTTCTTTTAGAATTCCTCCTTAATGCTGACTGCTTACCATACTTGCCATTCTTTTTATACAGCAGATCAAAGGGCTGATTAACTCTTTTGCTCTATGATACGATGCTCTCACATCTCTGAACTTGAGCAGGTTGTTCCAACACAAGAGAGCACAGGCCCAGATCAAACACCATTCCACTGGGATCAGGAGCTTTGCTGAAGCACCAGCAGCCACCCAACATCAAACGCCAAAAGCACACTCACTCCCACTCACACTGTGTGCACAGGTTGCAAAGGGGATATATTTGTATTTCAGTTTCACCTGAGCATTTGACATGCTACCCTCATAAACTCGTCACTGAAATCTAAGTTTATTTGAAGCAGCGTAACCCTACAGGAGCTTTTCATTTGCTATGACATGTTGGGGTACAAACCTAATGGCTTCTTGTCCATTGGAGAGGGAGCATCTCTACTTTAAATGAGTAGTTTTAGGTATAAATAAGAAGCATAAGGTGAACCTGCAAACCTAACTCAGCTTTTATGTCACCAACTCTAATATTCACTAAATAACTTTTCTTTCAGAAGAGTAATATAGAAGCAAAGTCAAATATGTTCAGCGTTTCATGCTAAACAACAACTTCCTCTGCCTTATTGCCAAACATTTTTGCTATTTTTACATATGGTTTCAAACAATGACTAAACAAATTAGATGCCTAGATGAGGTGATAATTATTTTGTTTTAGAGATGATGATAGGTAACCATTTTTACATTTGGCAAGTTACAGTATATTGAGTAAAAATAATTCTGCAGCTGTTGTTTTTTTTTCTTAACTCTGCTTTAGGTAAAAAATAATCTCTCAATTCAAGCAACATCTTTTAAGTGTTTTTTTTTTTTTTTTTACCAATTCACCATCTACACTTCAATTGCTCAATTAATTGTTAAACTGATCAATCGCTGCCTCTCTACTCATCTTACCTTTTCAGTGGAGGGACCAGATTCAAGAAAATCTTTTGGATTCAATGTTTTTTTCCTCTATGAAAGGACTAAGTCTGTCATGTTGTCTCCTGCTGGTTTCCCCAGAGATTGATGATTACGCCTTTATATTCTTTTATTTACAACTCAGCTAGTGGTGTCTGTCTCTAGAGATCCTTCATAGGAATTCAGCACCCCTTGAGATCTTATGTCATAAGCCGTCTTTTAGATCCCGATTTTAGGAAGTGGCAGTTAAATCTGTCACGGTGTTTTAAATCAAATACTAGAATCCTATTTCCATGACAGACATACAGTATGATGTCTCTTATTAGACATGTTGTATTTTCTTTACTAAGTTCTGTGTACAATCTAAGCCATACAATGGGAGACATTTGAAGTATTAGATAATAGCAACCATAACTTTACACATGCCTCTTCTGCCGTGGCTCAGCAGTTGGCGTTTCACATTCAGGTTGCGTCGCATCCTTGCTGCCGGCGGCTGTGGCAGGATGATGCCTGAGGTGCCTCCTAGGAGGACCGTGCCCTCGTTACTCCTCAACTTGACTTTGGGTTTCACAAAGCGAGCCCTTTGTTTACGCTGACAGGATGCGCTGGCTACTGACCTGGAAAAAGTGGCCAAGACGGGTTGTCTTGTAAAGAAGAGGGAGGCTGGTGATGTATAGGCTCCTTCTGGGACCTTTCATGGTACTGCTGTTGGAGACGCCCTGCAATCCCTCTCTCTGCTCATCTCGTGCTCCTTCTCCCTCTCTCTCATCCCACTATCTATCTCTGCTCCCCACTCTAGTCTCTACTCTCATCCCATCTAGTCAGTGGTGGTTTTGCATGAATCTCCCCATGCCATGTTTCCCCCACCCAGTCACCAGGGTCATTCATCATTATTGTCAAGGGGGTAATGTGTGTGGGTGGGTGCAGAGATCTATGACTTCTTCATTTGAATGAACCTCATTAGATTGACTCTTCTTTGTAAAGGATCCTTTTAGAAAATAACTCTGGCAGTTATTTAGGTGATTCTCACATGATAGCCAATGGAACATGACGTTTCAGCCAAGCATATTTGCTCGAACGATGGAAGAGTCTCTGTGATGCAGTCTGCAGGTTATATTTTGCTCTATCACTCTACCCCGCACACCTACATTTACATAGCAATGTAGTGTAGGACCTTGAGCTTGACTTGTGGTACCCAAATGGTGTCAATATGATGTAATCAATTTTTTACTGCTCTCCACTGATCATTTACCATACCAATGAATTCTTTGTACAAGGACGAGCTGCTCAGGCTTCTGGATTTAGACTTTTTTTGGCAAACACATAAATCCTTGGTGATTTCTTCTTGGCCATAACTGTAAAATATTACATTGAATTGCACAGTTGAGCGCTCTCAGTTTACATGTGTCTTGCTCAAAGGATACTACAGCAGGTTATAAAAAAGAAACACATTTACTCCAAATATAATCCCTGCTTTCTCACAGAAGCACATTGAAGTTCGGTTTCCTTATTAGAGCAGATCCTTGTCAGGGCATCTTTAATCAGCCTGGTCTCAAGGGATGATATTTTTAGCCACCTTTTTGGAGGCTAAGACTCCTTTACCCACGCAGAGCACTAATGAGATGGAGCGCTAGTGTAGGCAAGCGTTAATTAAGGCTAGTATGCAAGGGAAGAGGCAAAAGCAACACGCTCATGGCATACATACATTAACTTTATCCCACCTCCTGCATGTTTTTTTTTCCTCTCCTTGTTTTTTTCTCTCTTTTTTCACGTAGGTTGCACAAACAACAGATGGCTCTGACGCCGACCTGTGGAAGGACGGCTTATTCAAATCCAAGGTCACTCGCTACCTCTGTTTCACCAGAAAAACTGTAAGTGTGAATGTAAACTTCTCCCGTTCCCCATGCATTCAGCACTAACATCTCAGCTGCAGCACCTTTTTGTTTGCCAGGGGTTATTAGCTCACTTTTCTTCTGCCAGAATATCTTTCTGCACTTTGCACTTTGATCAGTGAAAGTCCCATTTAAATATCCAGCGTTGCCAGTTTTTAAATTTTAGATATAATGGATTTGCATGCATATTTCAGATGAATAATACCTCAGTGAAACATTTTTCATGTTGTAGGTCCTCTTGAGGATATTATTTATGTTTATTCATGAAATAACAATGAGCTGTATTTTAACTACTCCAATTTATTCAATCAACAGTGTCCCTGTAGAGAAAATGGTTACCAACTAGTGATTCTTAAAAAGTTGCTGCACATATAATTGTGAATATGAAAATAATCCCTTTTAATGTAAGAAATTACTGTAAAAAATGGACTTTGGGTATGTTTGTATTATTATATAGAACTTCCCATTTCAGAGGTTGCGACTGAATGAAATAATCTTCCTCCTATTGCTGTTGGGCCAGTTTTGGACTCATCTGCTGCTCGCAGCCTACAGCTGATGTGTTGCTGCATGGCTGTCAGCCGCTCTGTGGCCATAAATACACCTGCTTACATCTCTGGCTTATCAACCTGTCTAACTACTATTATTACTGCCTGACTTCTTGTTTGCAGGTAGAGGCTGAAAATAGTACTGTAAACAAAGCCCGCAGTTTTGTTGTGTTTTTTTTTTTTTCAGTAGATACATTTTTTAGTTTAATCAAGGCTTTTTACAGTATGTCCTTTAAATCTATGTAACTTGGCAGGGACTGCTCCATGACTGAGCTCAATCTGGTCCTCAGTTTAGTATATAGCATACAAATCGCCTTCCCTTTGCTCCTGTATATGATCTTAAAATGTGTGTCCACATTGTTTTAAAGACTTTGACACAAATAAAACATGACAGAGCCATCAACAAAGGCTATTTTGTCTGCCACTCAATGGAGCTCCCACTGTAATTGTCTATGACAAAAACAGATTCTGTAAAATTAGCCCCTGAATTATGTGAGGGGAAGTAAATAGTTTGTGATTTATCATACTCTAGGTTGGTGCTAGATAGCCCCTTTTGTCAGGTCCTGATGGAAAGAATCTCTCTAGCAAAAGGGGAAAACACTAAAAAAAGGTTCCATGCATAGTAATAACATTCATCCATATTCCTCCTTAAGTCAGTATAAAAACTATGAATAAAAAATGTCTCTAATGGTAATGACAACAGTAGCCGTGGAATCCAGCCTTTCGGACGCATCAAGTCACGCCTGGCTCGCCCCACTCTCTTCTGCCGCTGTGTATTATTGCAATTTATTATGGCAAAAAATGAAAATGTAATGGGAGGCAGGGAAGAGTCATGCTTGAAAATGTCAACTACACAGTCCCTGATTGTTTTTAACCAGTCCCATTCTGTTGATCAGACTGCCTGTTCTGTCTCCCATCATCCCACAGCTTCTCACCAAAAGGTTGCGAATGATTACAAGTTCACAGATGCATTCTCTCATTGAAAAAAAAGCTATTAGAGAGTAATTACTTCAGCTATTTTGTCAACCCTTCTCTTTAGAGACTTCCTGCGCTTTTAGTAAATCATCGATTCTATTATCTCTACATTCTCAAAAATGAGAAACCTTTTTTTCTTTCTCTCTGTCCTTTAAAAAAAGTTGAATTTACATATTTGACTTTAAATGTTACTCTATGTTTTAGGGGCCTGATGTTGTGGTTGATATGAAGCTGACTGACATTAAGGACACGTTGCCAGAGGGCTTCACACCTGTACAAGAAACAATGGACAGTAGTAAGTAAACAGTCAATACAGACCACTGGCTGTCTCCCCCCTCTTCTTGTTTTCACTTTCAGACCAGCTTATGCGGAGGTCCTCAGGGGCAGCTTTGCTTGAGATAGTGAATGTTTTATGGGTGCAGGTTAGCTTAATTTATGGTAGACTGTGGGAATAAAATAAACATTTTGCCCTGGAGGTACAAGAGAAGAGAATCATGAGTCATTGTTTATCTCAGCTGGAGCTGTGCTTTTCTTTATGAGGGGCTTATTTATTTATGTATTTATTTGGGGAGAGGACGAGTGGATGGGGGTTATCTAATATTAATGAAATGCATTCCCCAATGCTTTAGTGCTTTTTGAGTGCTATGTATTTCCCCCTCACTATCCATGCCTTGGAAATGTAATAATATTTTGGTGTGGGGAGTAAGGACAGCTTGTTTATTATTTTTATTATCATTGCATTTACACTGCACTTTCTTGTGTTGCTGGGGAAATAAATGAGGGAGGCACAGATGCAATATAGGAAAGCATGGCAATGCTTTTTTTTTGCCAGAATGAAGAAAAGAGATTATGTTTTGTTTGGCTACGGTGTAATTTAATGTTTTATTACTTTATGTGAATCCATGTTTAATGTATACATGTGACATTATGTATGAGCTCCTCTCTCGAATATCCAGTTTAAATCCCTGTTGTGCACTATAGCTGATGGAGGATTCACTTGCTTCTGTCATTTTATCTACTAAAATGATAAAAATGATAATAACGCATGTGGATTTTGTGGCTTTCCATTGTCCAGTTGTTTCCCTTTGAGCACAGCTAGTCATCCAGAAACAGATATTAGCTCATCTCTTATTCTGAGACTGGTAATGACTAAATAGAAAAGTGAACAAATTAGCAGTGGGATTTGCAGATATATATTTCTCCTCGAGGTACAAAATGTCTATAGATATTATTTTAGCCTGAATCTCAGAGAAGACAACTGAATACACGACGACCAATTCCTGTCTGACATACTCATGTCTACCTGACTCATCAGAGGAAACTGCCACAAGGAAGAAGAGGCTCTGTGTGAAAATCAGCCCTCGTGCTGCTGCCGAGACAGCTGTATATGACATCCAGATCGTTGCGAAGTCCAAGTACCATCTTGTTAACTACACGTGTATAGGGTGAGCTATGTGCCACTAAAAATAAACACATTCATTACGCCTCTTCTAATCAGTCAGTGTTATCTATTGTGTACTTGGTGCTTTTGTATGATTTATGTATATTTTTTTTTATTTTTTAATGTTTTCTTTTATTTCTAATTTATGTGGAACTAAATTTCTCTTCACAATGTTTATACAGTGAGATGAACAATATGGGGATATGGTATCGAGAAGGCGACATTGTTCAGCATCAGTCATCCATGGAGACGTCCAGTACAGCCAGTAGTGTCGCCCCAGCCAATGCTGCAAGGTAATGTCATGCCAGAATATTTAGCAGTGTCTCGTGAAGTTCAACTTTTGTGCTACCCCCATTGTTATTTCACGCTCAGTGTACTCTTGAGCTGTTGTTACGCTTGCTGTACCATATGTACGACAATGAAGACACAAGCAATTGATCACTCCCGGGCAAGCTGCTGTAAAGGTTGCGGCTGGACAACGAGGTAGAGAGGGTGAACCGGAGAGACAGGCTAACTAGACAGGATCCCCTGAACAAGAACATGAGTTCAATGAGGGCTAAACTCCTGCTATTTGTGCTGTGTCCCAGGAGGCAGAGGCAGGTCGCTCTCTGACTGTGGTGACAGGAGTGTTGTACTGTGCAGACAAAGAGGAGGAGATGTAGCCTGGAGAGGGAGCGACAGCTGCAGAGGAAGGGAGGAGAGCTCCAAGATCTCCGCCATGCTGGAGTGTGTGTCCCCCCTCTCCTCATGCTGCTCAGGCTTCCTCCGCCTTAGGCCTTAGAGAGAAACGAGCAAGCCTTTGTACTGTGTCCATATCAAACAGCTCAATTATTTATTGCCATGAAGAACTGGGGATTTCCACAGCAAATTGTAAATAAACAATCGAGACTCCTTCGGTGTGGCAGCGCTGTGAAGAGAGAAGCTTGGCACAAGTCGCTGATGGCTTTGCCAGCTTCAAGTGCTCTGCTGTGCCATCCTGTGCTGGGCTGAGTAAAAGCCACTTAAAAGCCACAACAGGCCTGAGCAGTGCATGCCAGCAGACTTATTTAAAGTGAAGCGTCTGTTGTCATTCCCCACATCATCAGATGAGAACAAAAAACTGGACAGCGGCGAATCAAAAATTTTAATTCAAACTTCAAGTTTTGTGAATAGTCCATATTTTGTGAGTCGATGGTCAATAATCTTTGATATGTTTGAGTGATGGTGAGAGCTCAGGCCTGTCTCCGTCTTCCCAACTCTTACCGGTAATCCTCCCTTCTTTTGAAGCCCACTTTCAAGTTGGTGAGGCTTGGAGGTTAGAATAAATTGCACCTCGAAGCGACTCACACCCCCTCCTGATGCCTGCTGAGATCACAGGCTGCTGTTTTTGTATTAACATTAAAATTCATTCCACAGTCAGAGAGTCTTCTTTTGAGAGTATTTCCATCTATAATGCACTGACACATAAGGACGAGACTGTGGGCAATTTAGACTGTGGCAGTTCTTTGACTATTTATCTGGCATCTTTCTATGTAGTTACATAGACTTTAGACAACTATACATAGAGCTATAAATATTTCAGTAATTTATTTTTTTTTAAGTCACGGATTAAATGGTTTGACAAACTGATTCATGCGCGTCTTTTGAAGACTCACTGATTGCTTAAATAAGTGCAGTATTACAGTGTCTCTATAGTATCACCTCCCTATACTTTTTCATATTCACCAAGAGAAAATTCTCTCCTCCATGCCTCCTTCAGGCTATCTATAACAACTTTATGGCCTTTGGAGAATAGCACCTCTTAAATTTAAGTGCTCTTTACAGTCAGTGGAAAAGATGTTTTAAATACAGTCAATAATGTGTAAATTTTTAATGACCCTTATAATTTTGAAAGCTGCAGTGATCCCTCTCAAATGTTACGTTGCCTCAGGCAGTGAGAGCTTGTTAGAGTTGTGTACCGAAGTAAACCGCAAATCAGGGTTTTCAGCAGTACAAAGCTGCAGTACACAGTAACTGCAGGGTGTTGCATCATTATGTGCTGCACATAAACATTGCATCAAGGCTAAGGTGTTGAATGTAAATTGTTCATGTATTGTTTTGTTAACTATAAATCAAATATGTGATCAGTTTTTTTAATTCCTCACTTTAAGATCAAGGTTAAACAGCAAAAATAAAAGAAAATTAGAGGATTAGGTCAATACACCATATTAAGCTGCAGAAGCTGTTCTAGTACAGGCCCGGGCAGTTTGCTGTGTAAATGCTTTCAAACCTTGAGTATTATACATGTCTTTATCAAGTTTGTCTAAAGCATTTCAACTGCTGCAAGTGCTCAGTTTTGATTCATAGCTGCAGCTTGATGTCAACCATTTTGGCTTGTTCTCTGTCAAGACAGACCGTATCTCCACTCCCTTTATAATGTGAAAAACCTGCACCATCCGGTCAGCCTTTTAATGTGTCCAGTAAAGTATCCCCCTCCTTCCTTCTCCAGGCCAACACTGCCATTTGTTCTCCTGATAAAACTGTCATTGCTGAGGCTGATATCTGACCTCTACAGTGACTGCTAGCATAAATTAGCCCTGTCCTAATATTGCAATTACTTTAGCTTGACTCAGAATCAAGGTTTTTGACATTTCTCTTAGAATAATAGGCTATTGTACACACGGACACTTTTTAAATCAAACTGTATAGTGATAAAAATGTCAAGGCCAAGTATCTTTTTTTCAAGGTGTAACTGTTTTTTTCTTTAACATATGAAGCTTAGAGAGTCATCAGTGTCAGAACTGGCATGCATATCAATACATTTTGAATTGCACTGTTGTCTGCCTGTGACACTCCACACATTGCTGCAACTCTGCAGGAGTATTGTATCAGCTTTCATTGCTTGCTGGTTAACCAAGACTTCCTACTGCACACGACTCTTAAGGGAAAGAGACACCATGACTGTCAGTGTCGGCTGACAGATCTCACATCTGAAGTGTTAAAGAACAATCATTTCCAGCTCAATCTCACTCATTACTTTGTTGTGTTCAGGAAAGTTGTGAAAAGTAGTTCCGATCAAGCAAAGGGATTCGGAACAATGTCAGAAATGATCGAGTGATCAGCTGAGATCTGATGGCCGATGGACACAGACTGTTCAGTGATTTGCCACCAAATTCAGAGAGATCTTCTTTTCAACACCTGACACCGAGCTTAAAGGAGGATAATGATGGGTGAGAAAGCAGCTCCCACAAAGCAGCACTGTCGGCACATAGAGGAAGGTGTGGAGATGTTGTCACAGGAAAGGCTGGATGTGTGTCAAAACAAGAGCTTCCAGCTCTCTGTATCGCAGCTCTGGCTCTTCAGTGATATTACTCTCATCCTCATCTTACCTCTGCACTGACTACCGCTTGTCTGTCCCCACTGTCTCTCCCAGTTTCTCTTCTGCTTCTCTCTTTTTTTTTTACACAGACAACTCTTTTCCTTATTCCATGTGGAACAATATAAAGAACACCATACAAAAAAAGGTTGAACTGTAATTCATATTGTCAAGTAATCTTCACTGTCATGGTTTGCTTTGCCGCTCTAATATGATTTTAACTTCGGCACATTTCATGGGAACATAAGACTCTTTATCTGCAATGTAATTGTGTAAATCTGTTATGCTCCCGGTTTTGCTATAATTTGATGAGGACCTACACTATAATTGAATATTCAAATTAGGGATAAGTGTCAATATGGCTCTCCTTTCCTGAAATGAGGATTAATTGTTGTCAAAACTCCAGTGGCCAACATAATATGAGCCCCAACACTGCTGTTGATTAGCAATGCACTTGCCATGTTGTTGTTTTAAGAATTAGTTGTTTAATTGATTTGCCATATGCTAGCCTCTCTATTGCACCTAAAATTGTATTTAGAAATCACCAATTTGGAGTGAGACAGTTTTGTGTTTGAAACAGATGGGAAAAGCAACCCTGGAGGTTGCCTGTAGAAAAGCATTTCATGAACATGTTTTAATAGTTTCTTGCAGAGTTTTCAGGGTCTACTGTGTGTGTCCCTGTCATTGTTACAGATAAATAGAATTAATAAAAAGCACTAATTTAACAGCAACAACACTGAGGCCTCAAATTATAGCGAATGCATCTCCATCCACTTTGTCAGTCCTCTGGATGTCTAAAGGTTTTGAAAGATGTATACCTTTCTCTCTCAGCAGTGGAATCAACCTTTGCAAGGTAGAAGAACTCTGCACTGAATATGGCAATCGTCCCCACAAGATTGATGCCAACCTTTTAAAAATTCACCATTGGCCTGGATTTAACATGGCCAAATGCTGATGTAAATGAGGAGGAGAAAAGTCGACCCTTTCATTGCAAATAAATCTGAGTTGCAGGCTTCAGCTCATAAATACCACAGCCTGTCAGAAGTCTTGTTTTATTGCTCTTGATGGAAATTATTGCATTTATTTATCTCATCCGAAGAGATAAGGCTTTGAAAGCCACAACTCACACACAGCACCCCTCAGAATATGCAGATCTGATTTTAGTCTTAAATTGTAGGAATTCAGATTTTTACACTTCCTCAGACTAAAATTGATTATGTTGCCCATAGACAGACCAAGTACAGAACATGAAAACACAAAACACTTCATTATCTGCAATGTCACACCTGCTCCGCTCTTACAGCAGAGTCTTATTCTGTAATACCTTGTTCTTTGTTTTGAACAACAAACTCTTATGCCTGTGTGTCCTCTAATCAAAGTAATTCCTGTTTTAATGATATCGCCAACTACTTTGCATTATCATTATAAGATCATTTGTTTTATAATGCAATCCTGGAGCTCATTTTACCTTCAAAGCATATATCATGCTATGCAGCTCTCGTGAAGCTGTGATTTTTTTTTTCCTGCTTGCTGTGGATTTATCGATCCGTAGGGGTGAGTCACAGGGTGTAATTCATGATAGCTTGATTGATGAGGATTTCAATCTTATATGGTTTGTTAACTTCAACTGCCCACAAAGTGCATTCTGTGCTGTTTTCTGTAATACAAGGCCATGAAACGGTAAAACAGACTTCCCTTGAATAATGGAATCTTGCAGTTCCTCCTGAATTAACAAGATCCTTGCTCCAAACCTCCTTTAAAGGTCTGTTCAAGCCCCTGGGCAGCTAGTGCACAATTTAACTTTTACCATATTTCTCCTCTTCACATTCAGTTATTTCATTGCTTCTTTTTTGCCTTTAGAAACATCATTGCACCTTTATGTTGGATGGGAGTATGGGTTATGTGTTCATGCTAAATAAATGTTCTTGCAAAATGTATCTATAAACTTTTTAATTGATTATTTGACAGAGCTTTCTTTCTAACAGCAGGAGGACCACAAGCAGGCCAGATTATGAGCACCAGATCAGTGGAAGCCACACCAAGACAGGTATGTGGTGTCACACATATATATTAAAATGAGTGAAATTTACAACCACATCAATACACACAATAAGAGACATTTGACAGTTGCCTAAGATGCCGCAAGTTATTTTACTTTTTGTAACTTTCTCGCTGGAAAAGCTGCGTTTTTGGAGAAAAAATTCAATAGTTGGATTTACACTTTCATTGGTGCACTGCATGCCTTTACAAAACACTTTCTTCTCTACCTGAGCATAAAGACAGCTCCTCTAGTACTTGATCTACAAACGCTCTATGTCTAGATCTCCTCTCTGATGGATACTGTACTGAGCTTTGCTTATCTGAGTGAACGTGACTTCCCAGAGGAGCTCCGCATTACACTCAAGAGAACATTTAACAGCTGCCAAAGATGATCCATCACATGCCATACTTACATATGTACCGTGCATGCACTGGACGAATTCCTTTCGCTTTGTAAAGGAGAAATTCAACTATAGCACAATGCTCCATGACTATAACAGAGAAAAGGCTAATTCTTTGGGAAGCAGAGCTTAGCTGTGACAGCCTGAGCCACATAGTCAGAGCTGGCTGAGACGCTCTAGTCTTAAAGAGTGTGTGATCCACACGAGGTGAATGAGGCAGGCAGGTTTTTTATCCAGCTGGAGAGAGACACCATGTGGTGAGGATTCCTCCTGCTGCTGGAGCGCAGGCACACCCAAGCTATAGCCACACTGAAGACTGCCTTCTTTAATATGAACTGTTAAGTATGTCACGCTTGCAGGGTTTACAAAACATAGATCTTCATAAGAAAATGTTGATGTGAATTTTAATATTTCCATTCAAGTTCTCTTTATATGCTCCTTGATTCTGTTTTCTTTCTTTTTTTTTTTTTTTTTTTAATAAGGATGTAATTGACAAAAAAAAAGATTAATACATCACTTTGTTGGTTTGACAGTCATATTATAAGTTAGTCAAGACAAGTGTGCAAAGTGTGGCCCTGAAGGAGTAGACATTAACACACAGCTGAATGGTTTGTGGCATTTGGTGCGCGATCTCTCCACTGGGACAGGTTTGAGTGACAGTGAAGAACATGCACATACTGTACAGTGCACTGCCAGCAGTCATCATTTATCTCCAAAACCTGTCCTCTCTCTTCTACCTTTGTGTGTCCTTTTATGAGTCAGTGAGGTTTTAGAAAAAGCAGGATAATAGAGTTACAGTAGCCTGAGATGGTTCTTGCTTTATTGCTTAAGACTGTGTACTCGTCAGCCTTACAGCATCACACTGGGAACGTGAGAGAAAGCAACTTCCCTTCATTAACAATGTGATAGCCTGCAGACCAAGTGTGAGGTCGTAGCTGACAGCCTATTTGTGTTAATTGTTAGCGTGGTGGTAGTTTGGGTGTGTGTGTGTGGGTGGGTGCCTGCGTGTGCGTGTGTGTGTGTGTGTGTGTGTGTGTGGGCTGACAGCTGGCCAGGTTCGAGTTGGTCTAAAACCATGTGCGCTCTGTCAGAGTTGTACAGGCGCCTTCTTTAGGATTGATGAATTGCCTGCTTTCTTGATTAAACCCTCCGTCACTTCCCAACAAAACAAAAACCCCAACACAAAAAAAAAGAGCGAGTTGAGGGGAGGAGAGGTAACATGTCTGGGAAATCTGTCATCTACAGTCACATCATGTACAGATGTGATGTGCAGGCGCTTTGACATTTATTACCAGAATATTAAAAACTAATTCACATTTATTTTGCGGCCCTCTTTCACTTGACAGTTCAAGCTCATTTGAAAAGTTATCAAGTTTTCCTCACCAGCATTGCTTTGATCCATGCCAAGCCCTTTTGCCAATTAGGTCTATTATACACACACACACATCGAAAGAAAACCAGGTTATTTTAAAGGTAATTAAACCTACTTTCATGAAATGTTTCTTAGAAGCAACTGTTTTACACAAAAAAATCTACAATACTTTGTGACATTCGGTTACAGCCTTACAGTCGGTGCAATTGCATCTCTCTTCATTACCTACAGAACAACATATAGTATTCAGCAGACATCCACCTGATAAAAAGGTAAACGTAATAAAAAGTAATACATTTACATATCTATCGCATTAATCAAAAATAAATCCTGACACTAGCCCTGATCTAACGTAATATGGAGAGCAATTATTTCCCTATCCATTAGACGAACTTCAATTAACAGAGACACACGACAGTTCATCCTTCAGAGGAGGAGGAGGGAAAAAAATAGGAGGCTCAAAATTAACTTGGGTTTGCAAAATATCTTGGCAGAATGACAGTGATTTTTGATTTTCGGGAAACAATATTAGAATTCTTATTAAACTATGTGCATCTGCTTTTAATTTGCTGCAAATAATTGGAAAATGCAATGGAGCTTTCCAATTAAAGCTCCACTTTATGCTGTTTAATAATACCCTCATAATATTATAGCTTATGAAATGACAGGTGAGTTGGTGTATGAATAAAACATAAAGCCCTGTAATAAGAGACAGAAAAAAAAAAAAAAAAAAAAAACGAGACAGTTGTTGGGGGGCTTTTAAATGCTCGACATAATTTGCATATATTAATCTCCTCTTTTCAGCCTTATCAAGTATTCCACTGTATTTGAAGTTAAAATAGTCGTGACAGGCAGGGGTACGCTTCGTTTTTCCAAGGATTTATTACTTGTATAATTCTGGATCTTTAATAAGCCAATATGACTGATCCTCTGAGTTCTGTGGAATTTGGTTAATTGTTCCAGATGGTGCTCACTGATTATGCAAAATTACTTTCTTTCTCCTCTTTTTCCCCCAACTACACCATTTCTTGATTGACTAACATGGAGAAAAAAGATTATTTTTGGCGCAGCACTTTCATTAAGAGGGTTCTCATCAGGTTTCAAACAAAAGTTCCATCTTATCTCCTTGTGTAGTTCTGGGCGAGGCTGTACGGAGGGAGGAGATCAGCGGCTCTTATCTTAAACCATGATGGATCTCAACTGCTTCTGCACCGCTGGGGTTATATTTTAGAATAACACAATTCTTTAGGCTGAGGGATTAAAAAACATGACCTCTGGATAGTGACACAAAAGTTATTATTAGTGTATGCTCTTCTCTCTTTTCTCTTTTCTCCTCTTTTTCTCTCGCAGAGATTGATGAAATTACTAAGCAGCAGGGTTGGTCCTCCACTTGCAGCTCCGGCTCCATCCACAGCTCACTAACATTCTGTTTTGCATCAGCTAAACTGAGCTGAATGAATCATTTATGGAAGTGTTATGGGGGAGGTATGGGCAGATTTACTGCCGAGCTTTTACTTTAGATGGAATGGGATCTCTATGAAACTGATCTTGATGTCTGAAGTAATGCCAAAGCTTACATCAAGACATGAAAGGAACGCTCTTAAAACCCACATTTTGCTTCTTAATTCCCCTGGTCAGCAAAAGGCAAAACAGACAGAGAGGGGTTCAGCAGGAGTGTAGTATTTACACACATCTGTGCTCACACATATTTCCACTCTTAAATACTCACAGCAACTGATGATAAAATGGAGGAATTAATTTAATTAATTTAATTTAATTACTGTTCAGTTGATTTGGGTTCTATCTTACATTATATTTAAATGGGCATTAATTCCGATTTTTGTTCAAGCTGTCTCTGCTTTTCCAAAGTGGATATACAATCAATATTCCCCAAAACACACACCGAAGTATTATAGTATAAATATTATATATAATTCATACCACTCTTACTCACTGTTTTCAGCCCAAACTTTATTTTTTTTTATGCAGGAATTGTATTATCATATCTATGCTGTAGAAAGCATATTTTGTGTCCACATTTGAAAGTGAATATTTGTATTAATTCTGTAAAATTAAAAAAAGAAAAAAAAAACATTTATGGTCCAATGCAAACACAATGTAGAAATGCAAGTTTTTATTTTATATACTGTAAATTCTCCACATGCTTATACATGAAAAGTGTGTATTATCAGAAAGTGCATTTTGTTACTGGGAAAACGTTTTTTCAGGAAATCTTGTTATGTATATGTCATGAATTCTACTGGATTCCTCACGTCTGGTGGCAAAATATGATTGATCCCAGTGTGATAGTATCATTAAAGTATTTCAGGATCAATCCTGTAAGAATCCTAATGGAATTCTTGACTGGAGCCTTGAGGGCCTTAGGCATTTTTGGACCTTTATTACAGTCAAATAAGCGACTTTAAATGGCTTTGCATTTGCAGGCCAGACTGGACTCTGGAGTCTCATCCCTCATTGCGTTCTATCCATCCCTGAGATAGAAGCAGTGCTCCATTAGTTTCAGTGTCCAGACGTGGACAGCCTCAATGGATGGGCCTGTCACGGCTCCCTCATTTGCCCCATGTACAGCAGGGTTTGTTATCACACATCTAATTAGAACTTGATAAAAAATATTTCACAAAAATCCAGTCATTAAATATAGTTTAAGGAGATTTATGGTCAAATATGCCCAAAAGATCTTTTAATGGCTCTGCTGACTTGTTAAGTTTGTAATTAATGATCTTCTAATACATACTGTGGTGTGATTTAGAAAGCACAATGAGATTCTGGGAATGAAGTCGTTTTGGAAAAGGGCATCTGGGGCTCCCACAAGCTATATTAAATAGTTCTGCTCAGACTGGTTTGCTTAGAGCCATGAAGTCTGCTGTGAAAAAGTTCAAACACATCAGCTTCTTTACATACATGGGGCCATTACTGTATTAGGGTATAAGAAATCGCGCATGATTAAGGAACACTCCCTTTGTCACTTCTCAAGAGACAATTAGTGTTTACAGAAAAGTTCTGGGCATCAAAGGGCATTTGCAAGAACACTGCACAACTGTTTAATTTAGGCAAAGGAAAATAGCTCTATTTATTTTCAAATCTCCACAGTAAAACTAATAAGTAAATGCATATGTATCAACCAATAAATGCTTTATACTAATAACAGTCACCTGTTTCATCAGGAGAGTAATGGTGTCCTTATTAGCATAATTAATGACAAATGGCAGCGCAGCATTGGTGGATTGGTTCTCGGGGATGATAAATTGGTGGATGCCCAGGTTAGTGGCTGCCAAGGAGGCCTCTTTGGCTGTCATCCCTCCTGCTTCCGCTTTGGCACAGTTCATTACTCACCGTGTGAGATGCCACTTTACATTGCCTGGTACTGTGAGCATGGAGAACTTAATAATGCCACCCACAACCACACGGGGCCTGCTGCTTTACCCACAGTCCAGAGGGCAAGTAGCTCAATGAGGGCGAGGGGTTATGGGGAGCAGGGCAACATGGGAATCATCTCCTGCAGCTGCACTGATCAAAACAGATCACGCGTCAGTCACTACTTCAGGGGAACCAGGGCCATATGACCCAGGCTCCAGTGCTGGTGAGTGTTTCTTGTTAGGATTTCTGGGGCTCGCCACTTCCCTCGCATCATTACGGGTTAGTTTGCCCACAGAACCGCTAATTAAGAGGGGATTTGTGTAATTGTGCCTTCTGCTGTGTCCCATCCGGCACATGCAATTTACTGTCAGCCCTCTGCCAGCTTTTACACTTGTCCAGAGAGGCGTACCCCATTTATACACACATTCTGCTGCACATTTACCAGCAGCCACAGCTGGGGATCAATGCCAGTGCCATGGCAATGTCTTAAAAGACACTGTGCTGCTGATTAAACTCTGATTGTCCATTTAATTTCACGAGAGTTCATAATAGCTTAGCTAACAAAAAGGCTCTCCTAGGGATAAAAAGACAGAGTAAAAACAGGTTTTAGAATTATATAAACCTTTCTTTTTAGAGCTTAATTTACAATAATATTCCTGTTTTGCAAGTGAACACAATACAGTTGCATTTATAAATATTGCAGGTAATCATATTCACTGCATATATTGGAAAAGTTATCACTCGTGTCCGCGCTTCCTCCGAGTATTCTGTGTTATGCAGCGGTGTTTGTAGCCAACTCACCGTAGGTCTTGCTGGCTCTGCCCACTTTCTGGAAGACTGATGGACCAGCGCCTGACTGGGACTGCCTCCTGGCTCCCTACCCACAACCAGATTTCAAGGACTGCTTGTCACAGATGGAAAAGTAAGTGGGTCATTCTACATAAGCTTGCAATTTTGCATCCCTCTGGTAACAAAAAAAAAAGTTCCATTTTATTATTCATTCATTTGTAAATAATACTGTTAGGTGTCTGTTGTATTTTTAATTAGTTTGTGAATTAGTAAAAGTCCATAATATTATAATATATTTTTTAAAAGTGTTTAGTGAAGCAGTTGATTAGTAAATTTCAGAAATATTCTTACAGAAAAGCAAGAAGGGGCAAAATTATTTAAATACAATTATTCTTTAAAGTGAACATCACACTTATGCTGAATGACCGAACTCCTTTCTTTTCTGTTGTACTTTCCTGTGTATGAATTAGCCTTTCAGTAAACACTGGATAAGAGCATTCATTTATGACTCTTAGTAAAAGCGTTAAAATTTGTTTACATTTTTGAAAGCTCGGATGAGAGGGGATGAATATTTTAGTGCTGTCAGGAGAGTTACAACAGACACTTGTGTTTGGTACAGTGAGACCGGAGGAACAAGCTGCAAACAGCCAGCCGAAACAAATAAAAATAATTTATTAGAAACCCTCAACATCACTTCAGTGTGTCATCTATTTTAGTATCAATGTTATACGCTTTTTAACATGTTAATTGATTCCCCAGTAAACATTTAAATAATTCAAAAGTTACACTGCCAGTTTTCCAGCTGCGATTTAAAAAAAAATATATATTGAAAACTTTTTTTTTCCGTTCTACTGTCTAGAGGGCTTGAAAAAGCTGGGGAAAGATAAAAGAAAAAGAATGGGTTTCATAGAGCCATAGTCATTAAAAGAATCTGAAAATAGCTACTCGCTATCATCTGTTCTCATAGCACGGGTCAGGAGCTCTGACACCTCCAAAATTCCTCCTGTCAGGGTAGGGGGCCATTTGTATTCTCTCTCATTAGGCAATTTGACTAATGACCTGCCGCGGCTGCAGATCTACTGAGGGACCCGGAGCCTCGCACCCTCTCTTGCAGCAGCAGTCTGAACACACACCCTCTATTGGAATGGCACAGATGGCATGCCCGGGCGACAAAATAAACTACAATATGTCTCTGAGATGCTGTCAGGCCTGGGCACTATTTCTCATGTCAGAGTGGGGCTAAGGGCTGTGAGTGGGCATAGGGGGTCCTCCTCCAGCTCTCTGTTCATCTACTCACCATTATCTGCAGAGGTGACAGAGAGCGGGGTCTGCAACTAGAATAGCATTTCCATGGTCTGCATAAAGAATCCGTCTCAAATTGAGAGTCACACCGACAGGAACGGGATCGCAATGTCTAGCCTGCATACACCTAGAGAAAGGCAACATCCTGTTGTTTGGAATGTGAAATATAGCAGCTTCCCTGCTCTATTTTTACAGCTTTACTTAAAATGTCTTATTATTTTATGACATTAAACAATAGATAACACTTCTATAGCATGTAAAAAGTTGTAAAAATCTTCATTCATACTCAAAGATTATTGGTCTGCCTGTGACTTTCTCATTTAATTCAGGTGCAAGAGAGATTCACCCAGGTAATCATACCAGACAGAGATCAATGCAATTCTGGTGAATTAGTGAAGTGTAAAATAAAAGTTCATCAACATTCCTAAAGTGTTACACTTGAGTTGTGGTTCAGGTAATATGGTGTATGCTCGATCACCCACGCATATTTTTCCATCAGTCAGTGTCTGAGCACAACTCGGTGCAGTTTATGTGTGTGTGTGTTTGTATGTCGGCACATACACTGTGCACATGGCCATGTCTGTTGGAGCAGTGGAAATGCAATGTATGGGGCTGCTGAAGTCCTGGGTGACAGTGCATCCAACAATGGAAGAGTGAGGGATTAGTGCTCAGCCCAGCGTACGAGGGAGCCCTTCCCGCCCTGAAACAGCCATTCATCTGTGCCCAGGGGCTGGAGATGACAATGCAGCCATTGCTCATCGCACCTGACGGAGCCATTAATAAGGCAATGATCCACACGGGGCCTGTGCTGACTCCGTTCTTTACACTACAATCACTCAAGCCACAGGGTCCTCCTTACTTAACGCCACCTTTGCGCTCACCACCATCATCATCATCATCATTGTACCCAAATTCCTGCCAGATGTTTTCATATTGACTGCACTCACACACTCAGAAGTCCAAATAGCTACCCAATTCCCCGCACTGCAATACACTTGTGAGTTAATGGACTGTAGCCTAGCCATTTGAGCAACTAGAACATGCTTCATAGAGGAATTCCTGGTCACAAGATTGGATTTACATTATTTCTGCCCTTTGGACCTTCTGATTCCTTCATGCTGCAGCATCCATTTCTTACCACAAAGTGCACCAAGTCATCTCCTGTGCCTCACCATTTATCTGGATGTAAGATAGCCTCTGTAGTATAGATGGTGGAGGAATACAAAGTGAGATCTGGTTTTAAATGTAATCCTTGAGCAATAAAGAAACTCTCTGGCCTTCAGCTCTGTGCGTTCATCTGTCTGTGCCACACAGATCCATCAGCAGCTACAATCTCTACTTCCCTCTGCTTGCTATTGAGTCAAATGTATTTTCACCGCCTAACTCTGTCTGGTGTTGGTGCTCCCAGCGACACAGGAGTGCATGTTTATTTGCTTGTTTTTATTGGCATAAACAAGCCATTGTGCCTAGCCACTTGGCCTGGCTTACAGCTATAGGTAGCCACACATCTTACGCTGCTTCTTTTGAGATGGGTGTGTGTGAGGGTTGATACGTCGAACAGCACTCAGAATAGTGGAAAAGAAGTTAAACCTCTAACTCCTTTCACTTTTTTACCGCTACACATCTGCTGTGAGAGATGATGAGAGTTCAGGAAGCCAAGAAACTAAATAAGCTTTCCTGTGGTCACGAAGGTGAGGGTCATGCTTTGATTACAAAGATCACATTGTACTACACTTGAATGGAAAGTGCCAAAGAGAGGATCTATGTAATAGCCAAAAAAGAAAAGTAAGTGACATTAAGTGTCAAAGTGAGGGATATTTTAGAGTTTCATACTTTTGAATATTGCTGTGAACAGGAAACACCAAAAGAGTGTCAGCTCTAGAGTGATGACTCATGAACTGCTTTGGATTACATTTATGAGTTCCTTTTCCTGTGCCAGCGGCCTGATGGACTGTAGGGTAAAAGAACACCAGTTGGAAGCCTGGCCTCTTGATATTTGGGGCTCCTTTCGTTGCCAGCAGCAGCAAGTTTTGCGCCTCCAGATTCGTAGTTTTATAATGAAGCCGAGCAGCTGCAGTTTTCCCTTCAGTTAGGAAACGAGAGGCTTTGTGTCCCTTGTCACCCTGTGTTAATTTGGGCCCTAATGTATTTTATAAACAAAGGGCTGCTCTCTAGCCTGACAGTCGTGACACCTTGATTCCAGTGCAGGATGCATGCAGTACAGGGTTACACCATTAATAATCAACTGGCAGCCATCACACCATTTTAACCACGATCATTATGATAAAGGGCATACACTTAATTACAGGCCTGCTTAATTATAGCTCTGTTGAAGCTCGTTTGTTTGGTCAAATGCTAATTATACCACCACGCTCTTGGCAAGTCCTCATTTCAATCCACTTTTTGCCGCCTGAACAGTGTGGCTTATTTTCATGCAAATTTGATATCTGGTGAATGTTTTGTCTCTCTTCTTTCCGCTTTTCTGTGCTAGTGTGAGTGTGCCTTTGTTTCAGAGGTGAACATCTCTCAGACAAGACGGAATCGGGAATAATCAAGAGTAATTAAACTGGAAGAGGGTTGGGAAGGGCTGGGTTGGAGGAGAGAGTGGAGGTGCTCAAATACAGCAGAGAATAAAAAAGCCTTTCATCTTCTCTCCATAGACGGAAGGAGGGGAGGGGAGGCGTCAGGGGCGGCTGAGGATGTTGATAGCTTTGCTGGTTTATAATCCTACATTTAGTCTTGTTGAAAAACTGTGGATCAAGAATAGGTAGTTATATTTTTTTGTGTAAAAGTCAACATTGTTTTTGGTTTTTTTTTCTTCCTTTTCTGCAGCTCTGGACGACATACCCTTTCTGATCTCGGAGAAGTTTCATTACAAGCCAAAAGAGGTAAAAAAAAAAAAACTTGATGGAGCTGTTTTTGAGAATTCAAGCTCCAGGACATTCAATATGACTTTTGATACAATAATAGTTACAGACAGTTTTTTTCTGTCCTGCGACACATAATGAATTATATTATTCGGGCCTCTTTCCTCCTTTTCCAAGTGATTCAAGAGAGTCGACTCTTTAGGTCATGAACCACAATTAATGCACCTTTCCTTTCCTTGCCTTCCCTTTCCTTGCCTTCCCTCGCTTTTCCTCCAGTGCAGACTGAGTGATGAATGCGTGCAGTCAGGCAGAGCTGGCTCAATGCAGTCCATTTGGCTGGCTGGTGGCGGTTGTCACTATAGCCCCGTTCGTATTGACACAGAGAGGGAGAGGATTAAAGATTTTAAGCATGCTTACTTAGCCATGAGCCTAACCGCCATGTTTCTTGTGTGTTTTTTTTTTCTTCTTCTCCCTCCTCTCCCTGCTTTTGATTTCAGATGCAGCAAGTCAATTTAATGGGCATTACGATCAAATCCCTGGCAGAGATCGAGGAGGAAGTGAGTAGAGGCTGCAACGCTCGGCTGCCACTGACGCCGCTGGCCCAGAATGCAAAGCAAACGGTCTTGGGGTTGTAATTAAGTGTCTCAGACAGCGAGGCCCTGTTGGCTCCACTAAGCCCCAATTGAATAAAAGCATGGCCAGGCTAGGCAGCCATTCTCTCTTAAAAGCTTCGTCTCCTGTTCCAAAACACTTGACTTTTATTCCCCAATTCTTCTCTCGGAACAGCTCAATCTAGCATCTCTCAGTGAGCTGTAGACTGTGAGGAGCTTTTTTTTTTTTTTGGTTCAAAATGATGACCAGATTCTGCGTGTTTAACTTTTTAAGGTTCCAATCAGCTTCATCTTCCTTACTTTGCTGCTGCAGTAAGAAAGTTAGAGATCACGCAGAGCAAATAAAAGCAGTACAAATTCCTCCTCATTTCTGATGAAACACTGTAGCCTGCAGGCATTCGTAGGAAGAAAATCATCTGTGTGCCGCTCCTCCTTTAAAGCCCATGTGTTTGTGAGAGCAAGAGAAAGAAAGAGACTCAGTATGTGTGTGTCTGTGTGTTGTATGTGTGTATGTGTGTGTGCTTTAAAGAGAGTGACAACCCCCCTTCTCTCTCATTAGCACGGTATCTTGGTATCAGAACTGCCAGGAAGTGACAGACCACTGTAAAAGAACAGGTGCTGTTGGGTTTGAGATGTGTTACAGAGCAAACACTCCCTCATCAAACTGGGTGTCTGTTCTGCACTCTGCCTCTGTCTTCTGTCACATACTATCCAAATCACACAGAGTCGCCATCTTGTCATATGGTCATCTGAATGAAGCTCATTGTCAGCGCAGGTATTAATGGTATCTGTGCGTATGTGTGTGTATGTGTGTGTCCAGGGTGGAGACAGGCTGGCTGCTCATCCTGTAGACTCCTGTCTTCTCTCCTTATTTCCCTCCTCTCCTCTTCTCTCCTCTCCCTTTCCTCCTTCCTTTCTTTTCAGAGAGTGTGATTAGCAGAAGGACACATGGTGAGCTGAGCTGGGGAAGGGAAGGGAAGGGCATGAGAAATCATTAATTACAGCCGCGCTGGAGCTGATGAAGTAAATGTGAGATAGTGTAACACACAGGATTTAGTGAAGTGGACGACAGCACAAGATTAATGGTGGGGCCAGGCTGATGAGAATGAAGTCACAGCTTAGCTTGATAATTAGTTTCCAAGTGGAAACATCCCTCACCATTGTGTTATTTTTACTTCTCTCCTCTTATTATTATCCCGTGACGATATCTGCGGAACGAGAGGGGAAATATTGTCAGTGATATTCTCACAAACATGCTGGACATCAAGGGTGGATTTAAAAAGAAAACTCTGTGTTTTATCTTTTGTTTGTCTACTTTCAATAGGTTTATCGACTAATATTAATATTACCCCCATAATCCTATTGTTTTCTGTCTGCGCAGATGCTTTGCTATTTCTGTGTGTGATTTAAACATAAAAAGTTACAACACTGAAGATCAGAAGAAGCTCTGTTAAGTGCGTACCTGCAACTTGATTTTTAGGGTATTTGCTGAGTAAATTTCTCCTTCTGTTGTCCAGAAGAGGTCACTATCCATGCTCAACAGTGGGGGCTCTTTTGCCTCTTTTGAACCTAGATGCACTTTTCGCACAGTATCTAATTGCCTTATTTCCAAATGCCATTAAAAATATAGATTCATAAAAGAGATGTACTTTCTAGAATTCTACATATGCACATGTAATTGAGGAAAACTGTTGTAATCACAGCTCCAGTTGTAGATAAGACCATTTCCTAACAGGCATCACTTAAGCCATGTCTCGGATGATGTTGGTTCCAGCAATTAGGCATTCTTTTCATTTCCCAAATGACTCGCAAAACTTGCGGATATTATAATTGCTTTTAGCCACGCATATCTAATTTGTGTCTTTTTAAGTGTTAATTAGTAAGCGATTTAAAGTGACATCTTTATGTAGTTTGCTCTGCTGAAAAATGTTGTTGGCGGCTGGCTAATGATTTTCAGAGGAAGTATGCTAGGGTGGAAAGAAATGTGTATGCACACATGACAAGATTTTCATTAGCACCTATGTATGATGGGTTTTCAGTTTTCAGTGTTTGTATGGAGTTATCTTTGTGCAGGTCTTTCTGTACGCATGTGTGTTGTCACGTGAATGTATGGAAGGACAGTGGTGTACAGGGGTATGTGAAAGGTGTGAGAGGGAGAGCTCCAAATAGAGGTGGAATTAATGAAGACAACATGTCACATATTTTTGGCAGTGGAGCAGGGACAGGAAATGAAGCTCGGCTCGTCTGGGTGACTGCCGCCCATGTTCTAGTGTGTCACTGTCCTGTCAGCCTGTGTGTAAAACTGGCAGACATTGATACATGCTCTCCCTGATAACACCCCATTCCCCCATCCATCATCCACACATACACACGCACACGTACACACAGGATTATTTATTTACCGTGCCAGATGTTGAGACTGAATTTTTGTGTGGTGGGGGGCTGAATTTCTTCACAACTAACAGGCTTGTGATAAGTGACAGGTTTTGGGTAACTTGCAGCTTCCCTCAAGTAGATGAAAATCAGGCTAGGTGGTATTTTGATAGAGAGAACCTGGTTTCAACCATTGTGTCTCATTGACTTCTGTTGGAGATTTGGAAACTTATTTCAGTGATCATACAGCATCACCTAGTGCTGTGCTGCAGTAATACAACTGTGGAACTTGGTACAGTGAACCTCATTTGTGTCTTAATACTTGCACTGAGTGTTAAGACACAAACGAGCTCATGAAAATACATTTACAGCATCATTTTACTACATTATTTATTATTATTATTATTATTATTATTATATTATACTATTAGTTTGTTGTAGTACTTTTTGTATTTAGTCAGTATGACAGTAATAATGATAATCTTTCTTACTAATTTAGTTAACTGAGTAGACATTAGAAATACAGATTTTTTGGTAGTTGCTGATTATTTCCACATTTCATGTATTAAAGTAACTACCAGAAATACAGTTAACCTTTTTTACTTCACTTTTCTGTTTTCTTTCATCACTTACTTCATTCCAAAACAAGTAAAAGCTTTTTGAAGAATCTACCCAGTTGTTAAAAAAGTTAAATTAACTTTTTAAATTTAATATTGTTATTAATATTAGATAATAGACAGTGGGAAAAGTTCTAAAGCTCCTCTACCTTTTACTACCGCTGAAGTCTGGAATGTTTATGAACTAGTCATGTCCATGTTGTGCCACAAGAGGGCAGTATTTATTCATAATCTGTCACATCTCGCCCTAGATCTCACTAACCTCTAAGACCTCTAGGCCTGTAGTTTAGTAACATATTAGAATTGGTATTTATATTTCATTTTAGTTACCTATGTTAAAGGTAGTTACTTAATAAATCATGCTAAAACCGTAAAGTTGTAACAATTTTATGAAAAAAAAAAAACAACCGAAATAAAACCCGAAAAACATTGTTTGTCAATCATCATGTTTTCTGTCCTGTTTTGACAATATATTCACCCTTTTCCTTCTTCTTCATTTTCTTCTCATGCAGTTCAACTACAACTTCAGCACCGAGCTCAGCATCGCTCCATAACTTCCAGCCCTGTTTTACCAACAGATCTACAAGGACTGGAACACAACTAATGGACCAAAAATAATTCAGAAAACAATGAACTGAGATAAGCAACACATGTAACATATAGATACTCATGTACTGTGTATTAATTCCAGTCACATGGAGTATTCTAAGTTCTTGGATGCCCATGATGCAATTTTCCCAAATAAATTTTGTAGCAAATATTTTACTTATTTATGTTGTATTGTGACTTTTCTTGTCATGCTCATTAATTCATTATATTTACTCTGAAGAATTGTGATGCGACATAGAATATATAACAAGATTTGAACTGATAAAAGTCTGTTAGCTGTGACTCACATTTTGCTCATCAGAACGACACGACCGTGTTGACAGTGAGAGGCAGACGGAGACAACAGGGAACAGAGGCATCCTCATCGCCCACAACAGGCCCCTCTGATGTTCATTTTCCAGCACAAGCACCTTTCCATCACAAAGTTCATCATGAGCAGCGTGCAGCAAGAATGAGCAGAGCTTTGAGACACGGCAGCCTTACCCGAGACACCCACCCACGTCAGCAGTGACACTTCGACTGAGTCAGGTCTTAAAAACTGAAAACCTCCACATTCTGAATGACTGTATGTGTTAGGACCAACTAAGCACATACAGTCACTTCTTATTCTCAGAAAAGTTTGCTATAGCAGCCCATTAAATTTTTTCAATTATCTATTTTTAAAAAAAAAACTCATTCCTAAACATCCAAAACACACAAATTCTCCAAATGTGTTATTTCTTTTTACAAAACTAAACAACATGATGCCACTTCACTGCGGCCTTTCACTTGGCTTCCAAAACATCACCATCTTTACACTTCTGCTCAGATGTGTCATTTACAACTAATTAAATTGTCAGAATGCATTTGCACATTTTTGCAGGTGTAATTAGTATTAGAAACTCATTACTGGATTAATGTCCTTGTTGTTAATTAGGCTCTCTTCCCGCTAAGTTTGTGAACTTCTGATTTCTGCTAACAGTGCAGATTTTATCAACCAAAATTCCTAATGGCTTTTGGTATTCACAGGTGTTTAATGAAGCGTACAGCAGATGACACCCCCTCTACAAGCGTTTGCGGTAACTCCTCTGTTCTGCTGCTGGAATCAGAGCGACGGTCTGAGGAATCCTCTGCAGAGGGAACAGCTTTCACGCTCTTCATGAAGGTGACACTCATGTCAGTGATGCCCTAGAGCACAATGACAGGCTCCGACAGCACTCTTCCCTGCTGTGCATAGACTACATATACTGTACGCCATATGTACTCTATCCATACCGCCACCTGAGACTGTGCAAGCCAACAATGACAAAGTCCAAACTCATATTTACTCTTTAGACTCAGAGTAAAGGTATAACTTTGAGAAACGTATAATGTTGATACTTTTTTGCTGCATTGCCATTGTTATTATTCAAAGTTTTCATGTTTTAATTACAAGTGGACCACAGGTAGAGTTTGATGCTTGTCAAATGTTTAGGTTTTTAGTGAACCTGATCACCTTTTGTATCTGAAGTGTCGATGGTGGGATAAGCAGTGGAGCCAAACTCTCCAGATGGGCACAGACCACTTTTGCTGTCAGAACCACAACTCCACTGTGAACCCTGCCCAGCTTCACCCATCAAAAAGCTTTCTCACATGGTTTCACTTTTCTACTCCACTTTATGATATGGAGTATAATGATGATTTTCAAAGACCACATTCTAAAATTAAAATGGAAACAACCTTTTCTCAGTGAGCGCAAGCTGTATAAGCAGTTTAAGTGTTGAAGGACAAGTTAGGAGCAGTTGCGTGTGTTTAAACATTTCACATATGGCGGACGTGTTTTAAGGCATCTTTTAAACTCCCTTGCTATCTCCTCAAACCTTCCAGGCCCACTTACTGCTCCTCGCAGCTATGTTGCTCAGAGGATTTGGCCCGCTGAAGTTGAGCTAAACTGCAGAGCAGCACATCAAAGCCCCACCCTCTGAGAGTCCACCAGATGTCCCATGGTCATTTTTAAACTCACACCCCGGTGCATGACATGGAGCGGTGTGGAAGCATGTAGACAGAGGTGGATGGACTGCTTGGAAATTGGAAAAGGAAGCCTGTATTTATGAGGTGGTTTGAGGTGCTGTGTTAAGACGGGCTTAGCCTGCCACTCTCCCTCTGACAGCCCTGTTTCCCCTGAGCTGGGGTGACCAGAGACGGAGAGAGGTGAGGCCTGTCAAAGCAGGTCCAGACCAGACCTGAACCCACGGTGAACAGACCCCCAGACAGGTGATCGGCAAATCACATGGACAGAGGTGTTATTAAGGAAGATTTAATTGGACCTAATAGTCACTAGACTGTAGGTTGTTAGTAAACAGGAAACATGGACAGATTGGCTACTAATATGATGCCTGTTACCTATAACTTACTTTAAAATGAAAAAGAAACATTTAGGGAAATTAACAAATAAAACTGATAAAATATTAAAAGACATAACCGAACACTGGAAAAAATCGAAATCTTACCAAGTGTATTTTTCTCATTTCTAGTCCAAATATCTTATCACACTTAAAATAAGACATAATCACCTAAAGAGTAACTTTT